>JAJEJO010003466.1:159346-274989 GCA_020662805.1 Glaucomys volans | reverse complement strand
CAGGGTCTCACTGAGTTGCTTAGGGCCTCGCTAAGTTGCTGAGGCTGACTTTGAACTCACGATCCTCCTGTCTCAGCCTCCCAAGTGCTGGGATTACAGGCGTGCACCACCGCGCGCGGCTCTTTGTTGTTTTTTAAAGTGTGTTGTCGTCTGACTTCTAATCAGAAGCAGAAGCAGATTAAAGAAGGAAAGGAGTCCAGGGTGACCAGAGAGGGTCAAGGGTGGCAGGGGGCTGTGCGTGAACACATTATATCAGATGTCCTCTCTCCAGGCAGCTGGAACCTGGAGCAGGTCAGAGCGGCTGACTGGAGGGAAGAGGCAGAGTCCTGGTGTCCTGGGGACCCCATCCAGTCAAGGGCTCCTTTTTCATTCCCTGATACCCGCAGACCATTCAAGACATGCTGGTCCAGATCCTCCTGGGAAATTCTGGAAGCAAAACTGACCCCAAGGTGGGCCAACAAGAGCCAGGGGAGGGATGGACAAACCAGTGGATGCCTGGTTAGTGGTGACCAGTCCCCTAATGCCGCCCAAGGTGACTGAATGTCATGTGGGGCTTTTGCAGAGCAAGATGAGCAAGAGCCGGGGCCAGACCTGTGTTTTCGTTCTTCTTCTTCCTTCTTCCTTCTTCCTTCTTCCTTCTTCCTTCTTCCTTCTTTCTTCTTCTTCTTCCTTTTTTGGTGGTGGGTACTGAGGATTGAACCCAGGGGTGCTTAACCACTGAGCCACACCCCCAGCCCTTTTTATTTATTTAGAGACAGGGCCTCCCTAAGTGGCTTAGGGCCTTGCTAGTTGCGGAGGCTGGCTTTGAACTCACGATCCTCCTGCCTCAGCCTCCCGAGCGGCTGAGATCACAGGTGTGCACCACCATCCCAGGCCTACACCTACATTTTCCTTTGATTTAGTTCATTCCATGTTGTAAATAAAGAGAAGGGACGGAGGCATCTGCTTGTGTGAAGTCAATATGCATTGAAAACATTGTAGGGGAGACATTCCCTTCCAATCAGCATGGGATTTTGCACTCCAGGCCCCTCCTTCAGTTCCTGCCCCCATTTCCAGAAAAATAAAATACGATAACAGGGACCCAACTTCCCTATCTCCAGGCCTCTGGAGGCTGTGCTCCCTGTGGGGATGCTTTCTCATTTTCTTCCATGTTCTGCCTCTCTTCTAAGAAGAGTCATTGATGTGTGTAAATCATCACAGTTATAGTGCAATAACTTACTGAGGATATTTCTTGAAGTCATTCTTTCCAGATGTTTGATGATTGAAAAAAAAAATATTGCTACTATGTCATTTGGAAACTTGGAAATACAGTTTTCAGGGGACTTTGCATTGCAGGTATTTCTGTTTAGATGGAAAATTCTCTGAGTCAGGTTCTTTCTGAGGTCTTGGGAATTATACCTGGTGTGGTCACAGGAGGGCGTTTGCCTTCCTGTCTAACAAAAGTGTTGAAATAAAACGAAAATAGTTTCTTTATCCATTCATCTATTGAAGGGCACCTAGGTTGGTTCCATAGTCTAGCTATTGTGAATTGAGCTGCTGGAAACATTGAGGTGGCTGCATCACTGTACTTTGCTGATTTTAAGTCCTCTGGGTATAAACCAAGGAGTGGGATAACTGGGTCAAATGGTGGGTCCATTCCAAGTTTTCTGAGGTATCTCCACACTGCTTTCCAGAGTGGCTGCGCTAATTTGCAAGTCCACCAGCAATGTATGAGTGTGCCTTTTTCTCCACATCCTCGCCAACACCAATTGTTGCTTGTATTCTTGATAATAGACATTCTAATTGGAGTAAGATGGAATCTTAGAGTTGTTTTAATTTGCATTGCTCTAATTACTGGAGGTGTTGAACACTTTTTCATTTATCTATTTATCGCCTGTATATCTTCTTCTGTAGAGTGTCTGTCCTCAATAGATGAATGGATAAAGAACCTGTGGTATATATACACAATGGAATATTATTCAGCCATAAAGAAGAATAATATATGGCATTTGCAGATAAATGGATGGAGTTAGAGAGTATCATGCTAAGTGAAATAAGCCAATCCCGAAAAAGCAAAGGCCAAATGTTTTCCCTGATAAGTGGATGCTGATATATAGTGGGGGTTGGGGGGTGAGAGAAGAATGGAGGAACTTTAGATTATGTAGAGGGAAATTAGAGAGGGAGGGGGCAGGGGTATGAAAGATGGTGGAATGAGACAGACATCACTACCCTATGTACATCTGTGATTACAAGAAGCAATGTTGGGGTTCATTTTGACATGATCGGACGTGCATGGAATAAAATTGGCTCCATTTCAGTCCCCAGGGCTTCCTCTTCCCCCCCTTACTGCATGCCCCTGCTGTTCTTCCTCTACCCTGCTGCTCTTCCCTCTATTTATTTATAGTTTTTAAAATTGGTGCTTTATATCTCAGTGGCTCAGGAGGCTGAGGCAGGAGGATCGTGAGTTCAAAGCCAGTCTCAGCAACTTAGTGAGGCCCTAAGCAACTCAGTGAAACTCTGTCTCTAAATAAAATACAAAATAGGGCTGGGATGTGACTCAGTGGCTGAGTGCCCCTGAGTTCAATCCCAGGTACCCCTGACCAAAAAAATCAGTGCTTTATAGATGTACGTAGAGGTGAAAGTCACTGTGGTATGTTCATGTGTGGACAGAGCTTAGTTTGGTCAATTGCATTTCACTCTTCCTCCTGTTCATGACCCTCCTTCCTTCCCCTCTATCCTCTTCCTCTGCTCCACTGATCTCTCTTTTATTTTAATGGGATTCCCCCAACACCCTTTTTTTCCCCATATTTTCAGTCTGCTTTCCACAAATGGAACTTTGACTTCATGAGACTGACTTATTTCACTTAGAATGATGTTCTCCAGATCCATCCATTGGCCAACAAATTCCATGATTTCATTCTTTATGGGTCAGTAATACTCCATTGGGTATATATACCACATTTTCTTTATCCATTCATCTGATGACAGGCACCTGGGCTGGTTCCATAGCTTAGGTATTGTGAATTGTGCTACTGGAGACACTGGTGTATATAGTGCTACTATGGACATGGATCCTTGTCATGACTATGTGCTGATTTTAGTTTTTTAAGATAAATACAGAGGAGAGGGAGAGCTGGGTCATATGATGGTTCCATTTCTAATCTTTTGAGGAATCTCCATACTGCTTTCCAAAGTGATTGTCCTAATTTATAGTCCTACCAATACTGTAGGAGTGACACTATGATTTGAGTTCCATTGTTCCAAATCATGTTTTATGGAACTGATGTTGGAACCTTCTAATCTTGTCATGCGTATATGCAATGCATACTTATGTTTTTAATTTTATTTATTTAGAGACAGGGTTTTACTGTGTCTATTTATTGAGTCTCACTAACTTCCATGACTGCAGTTTTGGGCCAAAAGCACTGCTTATTTGGGTGTATGGAAACATTTGCATAACAGGAGAAAGAAAAACTATCTGGTGAGACATGAAAAAATGAATGCATGGTGTATTCAAGAGAATGAGAAAATTCACTAAGAATAAACTCTTATGTGTTGATCTGGAGCCGAGATGATGGAAGAGGTAGAGGTGAGCAGATGAGTCTTGAACGGTCTTACAGACATGCACATTGATGCTGAGGTTACAGGAAACCTCTGGAGGTTTGCAGAGCGTGAGATGATTGTGTATAGGCAGCCAGGTCTCTGGATCCTGCAAGAGATGAGCACTAGAATTTTTATGACAGTACCAATCTGATTAGAAAAAATGCTCAACCTCCTTCAAACAGAAACACTAGGTCTGAGCTTTGCAATGTTGATGGTTGAAATGACCAAACTTCCCTAAGACAGCCCTCAAGCAATGAATGGAATACTATTTTATGATTTAGGACTTACCTATACGTAAGGCTTACTTTTTCAACTAAATTTCTGTCTCACATTGAGGCACGGTTATTAAGAAAGAATCCAGCTATTGCTAGGGCACTTGGAGCATGCCTGTAATTCCAGCTACTCCGGAGGCTGAGACAGGAGGATCACAGGTTAGAGGCCATCCTGGGAACCCAGCAAAACCTGTCTCAAAATAAAAATGGAAGAAAAGGCTGAGGATGTATCTCAGTGGTAGGGGAACTGCCTAGCATGTACAAGCTCCTGGGTTTGATCCCAGGTACGAAACAAACAAACAAACGAAAGAAATTATCTATGTTTACTTGGGCCTCACCATTACTGCATGTTGAAAAAACTACCTCCCTAGCTATTGAGGTATCTCAGCCTGATCATTCATAGTGTGATGATTTTCACTCATTAGTGTTTCTGTGCTTGGATTTGAGTATTTTAAACATATCCCAATAGTGAGCTATGTAAGAATTTTTGAATAGCATCTGTGTCTTCCCCACTGCTCAGTAGAGGACGTAGTCATGCTATGAATTGTTACTTAAACCAAATCCTACTGGGTTGGAGTGGGGTTGGGATGGAGGTATCTCACTGTTTAAAGAACTTTATCTACAAAATTGCAGTTTCATTTTAAGATAATAAGTAAAATTGGGCACGCAGATGTGCTAGCAGCATAACCCTGATTGTGATGGGTCCCAATAAATTTCTACTTTGAATACTTGAAATAAAAACACGTGCAACAAGAAGCTTCAAAATGAGTTTTTAATTATGTTCTGATTGTTGAATGGCTGCTCAGCTTTTTTTGCATGCTCTTTGTTTTGGTTTTGCTGTTGTCTGTCGTCACTGGAGAAGACCAGCTACTAGGAAATCATGCATGGAAGTCTTTGTGCTGACTTGGGTGTCCCTGGAATGTGTCTGGGCACTGAAGGATTCGATAGGCGTTGCTTGGTTTCCAACTGTAATATTTTCAATGACGTTTTTTTGAAAGAGTAAGAACAGATGTCCTTGCATCATTAACTGCTGAAACACATGTCTCACGGGGACCCCTTTCATAATGAGGGGACTGGGTTGTCATCTATTAACACGCATTCTTTGCAGCCCACATTTGGTGGTAGGTTCTTTTGTCTTGTTTTCTTTCCTGGTCGTGAAGTCCGTGCAGCAGGTTAAAGAGACACAACAGTGAACTCAACAAGGACACAGGTGCCTGTCAAATTTTTGTGTTCCTAGTAAACAATCACCACTCAGGGTTTCCTTGCACCTGGTAGTAAGAGCATCTCCCATTCCTCCTGGGTATTTTCTCAGTACCTTGCATGTGACCGGATTCATGTTGGGCTCTTTGCTTTTCCTGGGTCATGTGCATGCAGTAAAGGTACATACCTAATATATACTCTGTGTTGACTTTGGGTACCTATTCACCACCCCCAGATTCAGGTGTGGAATATCTTCATGATATTCCAAAAAGAAGTTATTTTGTACCTGTTATGGTTTGGATGTGAGATGTCCCCCAAAAGCTCACATGTGAGACAATGCAGGAAGGTTCAGAGGAGAAGTGATTGGGTTGCAAGAGTCTTAACCCAATCAGTGGATTAATCCCTGATGGGATTAACTGGGTGGTACCTGAAGTGGAAGGTGTGGCAGGAGGTGGGAATTGGGGTGTGACTGTGGGGTATATATTTGTATCTGGAGAGTGGAGTCTCTGTCTGCTTCCTGATGATGTGAGCTGCTTCTCTCCACCACCCTCTCCCGCCATGATGCTCTGCCTCACCTTGAGCCCCAAGGAATGGAGCTGGCCTTCTATAGACTGAGACCTCTGAAACTGTGAGCCCTCAAATAAACCTTTCCCCCCTCTATAATTGTACTGGTCAGATCATTTAGTCACAGCAGCGAAAAAGGTAGCTAAAACAGTATCCCTTCCCATAGGATCTCCCTACACCACCCCAAGAAACCACTTTTCTGAATTCTTACCCCTTAGAATATTTTTTTTTCCTATCCTGAAATGTCTCATCATTGGAAAAATACAATATGCATATTTCTTTTTCTGCCTTTCTAACCTCAACAGAACATTCTGAAATTCACAAAAGGTACTTCGTATCTCTGGTTTGGTCTTTTTTTTTATTTATTTTAATATGACTCTGACTCTGCTACAGTGTATTTTTCTATTGTCTTGTTGATGGACGTTTTGGGTGCTTTTCCAGTTTGGGACTATTATAAATAAAGTGGTTTTGAATGCGATTCAGAGCAGGGCGTCGTGGAGGGAGGCACTCATTTCCGCAGGAGTGAAATTGCTGAATGGCGGGGCAAGGATGTGCCCAAACTCCTCACGAGCTGCCAAGCTGCTATTTAAGGTGGTCATCACACTCACACTGTCACCAGCAAGGCCTGGTTGTTCTGTGTGCAAACATCTTAACTAACATGTATCCTGCCAGTTTTTAATCCTAGCAATATTATTAATATTACATTTTGAGGAGTAAAAGAGAGATGTGTAGGACAGTGTCAGACATACGGTAATAACACAGTGGCTTAGCCGTTATTGCAAGGAAAAAGCAATGTATAGTTGTTGTGTTATTGGGATGATGATTACTGAGTGACAGAATGGCATTTGTTACTTGATTCCTATCCAGGCTTTACCACTTATTAGCTGTGTGACTTTAGGGAAGTTACTTGGTTTCTCTGTGTCTCGGTTTCCTCATCTACACAGTGAGAAAAAATATCAGCAGATTTCATAGGGTTGTTGAAATAGTAAATTTCTTGGCACACAGTAATCAATATACATGTTTAGACTCACTATTTGGGGAAGTAGTATTATTCCTTTATGTCTTTATTATGAGTCTAGTTCTTTAATGTAAAGAGAAGTAGTTTGTTTGAATATTTTCATTATAACACCTTGACATAAATTTAATTTTCATCCATTGATCTAGTTTACCTAAATTCACTTTTAAAGTGTAGGTAGCCAGACACAGTGATGCAGGCCTGTAATCCCAGCAGCTTGGGAGGCTGAGGCAGGAGGATCCCAAGTTCCAGGTCAGCCTCACGATTTAGTGAGGCTTTAAGCACCTTTGCAAGATCTGCCTCGAAATTAAAAATAAAAAAATTAGAAAAGGCTGGCAATATTGCTTAATAGTAAAGTGCGCCTAGATTTAATCCCCAGTACCAAAAAAAAATTGTAACACTGTCAGCCTTGAGTTCCTATCAGTTGTCTATTGCTGTGCCATAGACTATAAAATTTGGGATCCTAAAACAAAGACCACTTCCTTAGCTTACAATGCAGGAGTCAGCAATTTGGGGGCAGGGAGACTCTCCTGATACTTCCTCTGATCCTCAGAGAACTGCTGGTTAGGTTCTTCCTACTGGTTGACGTGCTGCTGTTAGAGATGGTTTTCAAGATATTTTCTGATCATCCATCCAGCTACCTGAGGGCAGAAGCGAGCTCTGGAAGTCCCATCTCAGATCTCCCCAGTGTTTCTTCCACCTTGTTTTCTCACCCAAAGCAAGTGTTTATGGCAACCCAGATTCAAGGGCCCAGAGACAGACAGCACCATAGCTCTGTGGGTCTGCTCAGCTCCAGAGCCAAGGGCAGGGAGGAATCTCATGACCGTCTTCTACACCATGGAAAGAGCTCCTTGCAGAAAAACTTGTTCAGCTCCTTAGGAGTAGGCTTCTGTGGTTCCTTCTGTAGATGTGATTTAAGGGCATTCATGATGGTCAGAGAATAGGCTGATGGGACTTTGATTCACCTTCATTTAAAACTGATGAGTATTGGAAGACGATAAAGCAGAGACCAAACTTAAATGGTTATGCTTGGGAAAAATGAGCCGCCTCCAGGAGCATAGTCACCAATATTGCCAGGTTCCCGGGACAGAGTGTAGGCAACTAGAAAAGGCAGCAGTAGCTGGAGATTTTACCGAACAGAAGGGCACAAAAAAAGTAAAATGGTCCATTGGTCCTGGACCTGAGAGCTGTGCATGTGGACAGGGGCTAGCTGATGCTCCCACACTTGACCTGAACAGAGAAGCTTAATTCCAGTGGACTAGAAAATTGCATTTTAGGAGAAAACTGATCTTTCAGATTTTCTTGAAAAATCATCACGTTCCTACTCTAAAAGTTTTATGAGTTTATTCTGAGCCATTTCATTTCTATTTTCTTCCAAATAGAGCTGAGCGCAACGGAAGGAGTTTGCATAGGGAAATGGCGAGATCCTGAAATTTTTCTTCAGGCTGTTGATCGTAGGTATTATTTCCATTTGGAATGCAAGGGGAATCTGCAAATCTCGACGATCTGAAGATCCCCAAATCAAAACTTTGCATCACAATACAAATTCAGTGTGAGAGTCTCTTTAATTGCCCACTGAAAGGTCTTTTGATGGATTCGTGAGTGACATTTTCTGGATTGGTCCCATACCTGGACCTGGACCGTGTACCTGTTAGGATACCCAGGATGCTTTGGAGTTTACTCTGAATCAGAGTGTCAAATTGAGTTGGTTTCCTTTTCTTTTTTATCTTTCCATCAGCAGGTTATCAAATCATCTTTGCAAACCATACTGTGGATTATTTCCAAACATCATTAAACATTGTGATGCTTGAACAATGACTTCGATGACTTCTGAGTATTTTGAAGGTTGTGTTGAGATCGTGCTCCTGTTTTAAAGCACAGTGTGGCCAATAGAAGCTGAAGCCAGATGCTCTCTTCTAATCTCTGCCCACCCCATGCACCTCCTTAAAACTGCATGTGCCTCCCTGACCTCCGGTGTCAGATTTAACCTTGCCTTCAATTCTCAGGCGCCCTTGAACTTGCAAAATGCTGTGCACCTTTCTCACTAGTTATTCCTATTTTCTGTCTACCTGCACATGGATTTCAGCTGGTTGAGATCAGGGATGTCTGACTGTGTTGGGAGAAGAAGACTTCGTAGCCAGGACCCTGCTGAGCACAGAGGGAACGCTGTGTAGACATGGGTTGAATCTGCAGCGAAGAAGGTAAACAAATGGAGTCAGCGGATCCTTACAGAAGAATGCAATTAGGAACAAATCACCTTCAAATATCTATCTCACGTTATGTTTAAAAACAATGGTAAAGCTATAATTTTCACATCGTCAGGGCTGTTGCTATCTTGTCAATCAAATTAAAATCTAGTCTTAACATTTTTCTTGAAATTTAACTGGCTTTATTTCAAACCTGTTTTTGCCCTCGTAGTTAGAATCACTGAATCAGAATTAATACTTGGGCATTAATTTTTAAGCACGCAATATATATTGATCAGCCTAACTAATTATCAACTTGGCATTTTTAGAACATAATATTCTGTGTATATCAAAATGCCGTGGAAGGAAATGGAAATCTAAAAGTTTGTTCTCCCCTTCCCACACTGCTCTCCTTTTTTCTTTGTCTCTCTCATGGTCCCTTTGTCTTTCCCTTTCTCTCATAAAAACTAATACAGGCCAGGCACAATGGCACACACCTGTCTTCTCAGCAACTCAGGAGGCCGAGGCAGGAGGATCACAAATTTGAGGCCAGCCTCAGGAATGGTCAAGGTCCTAAGCAACTTAGCAAGGCCCTAAGCAACTTATTGAGACCCTGTCTCAAAATAAAATATAAAAGGAACTGGAGATGTGGCTCAGTGGTAGAGCACCCCTGGATTCAACCCCTGGTTTCCAAAAAAATTAATACAAGATGAGTTTCAAATTCTTCAACATTTATATTAAAAATTTAACACCATTTCTGTGGGGTTAGGGAGATCATAGGACTAAATTTAGAACAAAATTTCTGTGTAGGAGATGCATATTTTATAGGTTTTGCTTAATGATTCTGATAACCACAGGTGAATGTTTGTTTTGAACCTGGACAGCGTAATCAGCGATCTTATTTGTGACTCCCTGCTCTTTCCATTTAACCCAGAAGTGGAATCAGAGTCTATTTCACCAGTGAGCAATGTGAAGCATCCTATGGCACCTTGCTCATTTTATGTCTTTGAATGGGGCTTGTTTGCCCTGCTGGGAAGTAGGCACTTAGGCCATAATCGCTTTGAAAATATTGTTATTATTTCTTTAATCTGGATTGGTACTAAGGCATCCTTGCCATGTCCTTAACCCTTCTTTGAATCCACTGGAAACTGAAATATCTAAATTCACCAAATGCTGTGGTATTGAACATGAACTGAATGATCGTCTCGGCGAGCTCTCAGATGCATACAGATATATTTTAGTACCCATTACTGTAGACCGAAAAACTCTGCAAACAAACCCTAATTACTCCTGTGATGGGAAGGAAAACAGAAATCCATATCAATTTAGATTATTATGCTCTACACTGTATCTGTTCTTGAATAATCTGTCCTGGCTCTTTATTAAGCTATAAATACATTTTAATAAATCTGGTTGACATTTAGGTATTTTATTAAACACCATAAATGCCAGAGAAAATTGAATTAAGAAAGCTTGTAATGTGCTTTACTACTAGTAAAAAAAAAAAAAGAAAAAAAATGGCTGTAAATGGTTCTCCTCTATAACAAGAATAAATCTCTTCCCAGACCAGAGAATAATTTTCATGCATTTTTTTAATGCCAGAGGCCTTGACCTTCTTTTGTTGATAGATGGTTCTTAACAGCTTCATCTGAGGCTTTATTTCTTTTGATTGGTAAGAAATTTGATTATCCGCCTTGAATGGAAATCATGATCACAGCAGAAGCGGGGAAGTCACTGAGAGCCTTGGCAGAGTCCCCAAAAGAGCCGGTGAGGTCTAAGCTACAGTGACTCAGCTCGCAGGCCCACAGAGGGTCCTGTCAGCTCAGGCCGGAGGCCACTTTGGGCTGCTTCTTTGGTTGATTTTGCACCTTGAGCCCCACACTTGTGACTCAGACCTACCTGGCCTGATTTTTTTTTTTGGTACCGGGGATTGAACCCAGGGGCACTTGACCACTGAGCCACATCCCCAACCCTATTTTGTATTTTATTTAGAGACAGGGTCTCACTGAGTTGCCTAGGGCCTTGCTAAGTTGCTGAGGCTGGCTTTGAACTCGCAATCCTCCTGCCTCAGCCTCCCAAGTGCTGGGATTACAGGCGTGCACCACCACGCCCAGCTCCTACCTGGCCTGATTTTTAAAAGCATAGATAAATAACTGAGCAACGTGATAATTCATTTTAAATCCACCCCTGGTTTCCACCACTTAGCCACCTCCATAATAGAAATCATCAGCAACATCAAACATTCATTCTGCAATGCACAAGAGGGTTCTAATTGGGGTCACTCATTTATCAGCCATAAATCACGTGTGTGCGTCTTCTCTCTAAATTGGAACTGAATTCATGCCTCTGTATGTTTCTTCTTTGACAAAAATTTTATAGAGTAGCTAGGTAAGAAAGGGCCCTCTTCACTTTGATGTGATAAATCTTTGAATTGTTTGGATCTAAGTTGGAGATAGAGTTTAAAAATAAATGATGTTGTGAGAAAATCTGCGTTTGAACTAATTAGTGTACTTTAAAGTCATGATGGAACTTATTTTAGGAAGGCTATTGTATTTTCTCAGATGAATTCCCCTGCCTGGATGTTATCAGGATCCTTAGCATAGCTTCTACTTTAACCTAGGATTCTTCCACCTTCTGTGATTTTTCTAAAGTACGTGAAACACAAAGAGCACACTATTTTGGTCCACTGAAGGGGCAGAGGTAAGGTTTTGGTCTCTGTCCCATGAGACGGAGCATCCAGTGATTTGATATCTCATCCAAAAATGTATTAGTCCTACCAGGGTTTTATCCATATTGGCGAAGCAATATGCCAAGCCAGCCATGATCCATGAGAAGATCATTACCTGTGAGTCTTTCTTTTGAAAAGAAATAAGATTATGCCAACTTTGGCTAAGTAGTAGTCAGACATCCAATCAATATAGATTTATATTAATAGGCAAGATGCACAGTGATCTTCAATCATTGTGTCTTTGGTCCGGCTACTCAAAAGACCGGTATCAACGAAGGGTCATTTGATCAAATTACCTGTTCCTTATATTGTATTTGATATTTGGGAGCCAAGAGGTAAAAGAGGAAATTTCTCTTTCAAAGTATTTTTCTTTAGAAGTTCAGATTTATGCGGCTATTGATTTCATCATTCACATCAAATTAAATTCTTCGCTGAATGTCTCATGCAATTATTATGCACTACACTTATACTGCCCCATTTTCTGTTACCAATGTACATGACTATGTTTAAAAATTGGATTTATTGCACGTTAGAAATACACATTGCAAAATCTTGGTTGGCTTATTAATCTGCACTGCTTAAGTCCTGCAAATCATCGTCAGAGGCAGATTCTGCCAGCCCTCTTTTGAGTTTTGCATGATCTTCGACATTGATTATGATGGAAGACGGGCCAAAGGGAGACAAGGGGTGCCCTGTCACCGACGAGCAAGACACTTAACATCTTCTCGCCTGAGTTCACAGCATGATTTAGATGAAACGCTGTTGGCCTTCGTAATTAAGGAGATAATAAAGGCAAAGTGGTGTCTTTATCACATTATATGATCTGACCCTACAAATAATGTGGCAGAGAATCCCATACATTCCCAGTGTGTGGACGGAGCAAGTGAGTCCATAGAGCCTGCTGTCTCCGTTGTGATTGATGGTGTGGCTGGAGGCTGCGGCCGCCGTACAGAACAATCTGGCAAGGACGAATCTTCAAAAAACAGAAAATATGGTATTTTTTAAAAGGTGGTTAACCAGTGGAGAAAATTATGCACCTACTTATTTATTCATTAGGAACTAATAGGGGAGCACCTGAGATTCTTAAAAAAAAAAAATGAGTAGATTAATAAGCAAAGCATTAAAAGCTATTTTTCTCTCTGTGGCAGATAGAATTTATGGAACCATTTTCCTAAGCAACTACTGCTTCCGCTTCCATGTTTTTAGATCTCTCAACTGTTTTCAAATTCTGGCAATTGAGGGGTTCCCATTGGAAAGGGCCAGAATGATCCTGAGGATCCCAGTTACCAGAGCTGCTAGAAATTCCTGGTTCTGCTCTGGCCTGGATATCAGCAGCCCAGCATCCAGGGAGGAGTCTGCCCATAGAATCTGTCGGGAAATGCACGCCCGTGCCAAGGAAGCAGAGGATCTGACAACAGAGGAGCAACCCCCCTACAGGGAATTGATTGAAAGCTATTTCCTGATATAGTTGCTACACATCACATCTCTGGGAGTTGTTTTCTTTTGCTTTTATTTGTTTGCTTGCTCATGAATTCTTCTATGTGTTCATTTGCCTATTGTTTCACGTTCACTTCGTTGCTGAATTTTGAAGCATTGAACGTCACCAGTTCCTGGATTCAGTTTCTTTGTTTTGCTTGAAGAATGTCCTGATTTCTCTGGAGTTGTTCTTCCTCTTTAGGTAGGCTAAGCCACGGATTTTTATACTTTGATGAAAATATTTTAGGAATCAATTTTAAATTGGGTCAGGCATATGCCTTGAACATGATCGGTTTAGGAGTGTGTGACCCTGCGGTTTTTAGCATTGCCACAAGATTGTGCATCTCTAGAATATTTTCCAAACCAAACCCCTGACTCACTTCTGCACTGATCCACACTTTGCCCAAACGGGTTTGCCCAGGCTGGACATGCTTCATAGATAGAATAGAATAGAATTTGGCTTAGCATGATCCAGCTCTTACAGAATGTGTCAGTATTCTCTTCCTCCTTGGGGATGAACGACATTCCCTTGTGTGAATAATATACAACATGTTGTTAGTCATTCATCTTGGGATAGATTTAGGGTTTATTTCATTTTTTGAACTATTCTCCACAATGCTGGTGTGAGAATGAATGTGTATGTTTTAGCCTCGACATGTATTTTCATTTTTCCTTGGAGACCTAAAAAGTGCAGTTGCTGGATCACATGATCGCCGCATGATAAGCCATCTGGGAGGGACCAGTGAACCTCTGTAACCCAGAGACTGTAACTTTCTTTTTTTTTTTTTTTCTGTACCAGGGATTGAACTCATGGGTGCTTAACTAAGAAGCCACATCCCCAACCTTTTAATTTTTATTTAGAGACAGGGTCTCAATAAGTTGCTTAGAGCCTCGCTAAGTTGCTGAGTCTGGCCTCCAACTTGTGATCCTCCTGCCTCAGCCTCCCAAGATGCTAGTCACTATAACTTTTTATATGCCCACTTTTAAAGTACAGGGTTCTTATTTCTTCCTGCCAATCTTGTTGTTGCTTGGGGTTTCTCGTCTCGTTTTTCTTTCTTTTTCTTTTTTAACTGCAGCCCTTCTAGTGAAGGCAAAGTACTTCTCATTGTAGTTTTAATCTGCATTTTCCTTGTCACTAATAATCAGAATATCTTTTCATGAACTTGGCCCTTTATTGAGCTTCTTTGGAGAAATATCTATTCAAGTCCTTTGCCCCCCTTTAAACTGGGTTATTTGATATAATCTAATTGTAAGAACTCTTGAATATTCTATGAAGTTCAATTTCCCTGACATTATTCTTTTTCAAAATATTTTTAGTTCGTTAAGGTCCGTCATATTTCCCTATAAATTTTAGGACCAGCTTTATAATTTCTGCAATAAATAACATGGATTTTAAATAGGAATTGCATAGACTATGTAGATCAATTTACAAGTATTTCCATATTAATAATATCATGGTTTCCATCCCATGAACATGGGATGGTTTTCCATTTGTTTTAGTCTTCTTCAATTTCTTTCGAAGTGTTTGTTTAGTTTTTAGTGTACAAATCTTAATCTCTTATTTTGATTCCTAAGTATTTTATTCTTCTTGATGGTATTTTAAATGGAATTGTTTTCTTAATATTGGATTTGGATTTTTCATTGCTAGTGCATAGAAATACAAGTGATTTCATATATTGTTCTTGTATCTTTTAACTTTGCTGAAGTTGTTTATTAAATCAGAGTTTTCTGTTGATTCAATAGGATTTTCTATATAGATCATGCCATTTACAAATTGAAATAATTTTACTTCCTCCTTTCCCGAATAGAAATACTTTATTTCATTTTCTTGACTAATTTCCCTGACCAGAACTTTCCCTGAAGTGTCAAATGGATTTAGCATATTTTGTTCTTGATCTTGTGGGGGAGTCTTGCACACCTTTACAGAAATGTAAATTCACTTTGTTTTCCATGGATTTTTTTTTTTTTTTTTGGTGGTGGTGGGGCATCCCAGGGATTAAATTCAGGAGCACTTCACGACTGAGCCACTTCCCAGCCCTATTTTGTATTTTATTTAGAGACAGGATCTCACTGAGTTGCTTAGGACCTCGCTAAGTTGCTGAGGCTGGCTTTGAACTCACGATCCTCCTGCCTCAGCCTTCCAATCTGCTGGGATTATAGTGTGCACCATGATGCCTGGCTTCACAGATGCTTTTTAAGGTAGAGGAAGTTCCTTTTCTCTTCGTAGTTCCTTCACTATTGTTGCCATTTTAATCATGATGGGGTGTTGCAATTTTTCAAATGCCTTTATGCATCTTTAAAATGATTGTGAACCTTTTTTTTTTTGCTTTTTCGTATTAATATGGTATATTGCATTGATTTTTCATAGGTTGAGCAAGTCATGCATTCTTTGGATAAACCCAGTTGGCTGTGGTGCATATTTATTATTTGTTGGGGTTTGATTTTTTGAGAATTTTTTGTGTCAGTCTTCTATTTGTGTGTGTTGTAGGTATTCAGGGTCCAATGGCTTCAAAAAATGAGTTTGGAAGAGTTTCTCCCATGTTTTGGTAAATTTCATTAAGCATTTCAAAGAACTCATCAGCAACGTCTTCTAGATGTCGACATCCTCTTGGAATCCATTAGCCTTATTTACTAGAGTCTTACTTAGATTTTTCTACTTCTTGACTCAGTTTCAGTAGTCAATATTGTTCTAGGAGGTCTTGCATTTCATGTAGTTTTATCAAATTTGTTGATTAATAGTAATTGCCAACATTGCTTTTTTAAAAATTTTTCTACCAGTTCAGTGTTAATTTTCCCTCTTTTAGTGTCGATTTTAGGATTTCAGATGATCTTCATTTTTTTTTTCTTGGTCAGTCCAGCAGAGGTATTGCCTATTTCATAGATATTTTAGTGAATTCACTTTTGCAAATTATTCCATGCAATATAAATGGAGGGAACACGCCCAAGCTCCTTCTGTGAAGCTAGCGTCACCCAACACCAGAACCAGATAAAGACACATCAAGGAGACAAAACCATGTACTGATTCCTGAAAACACAGATGCAAACATCCTTTAGAAAATATTAGCAAACCATGTTCAAAAACACATGGAGAAGATTATGCATCATGATCAAGTGGGTTTCATCCCAAGGATGCAAATTTGATTCAATATATGGAAATCCGCAATTGCAGTTCACTACATAAATCTAATGGAGAACAGAACTCATATGATCATCTTCACAGATCCATCAAAACCCTTTGACAAAATCCACCTCCCATTCATACTAAAAACACTAAAGAATCTAGGGACAGCAAGAAATTCCCTCAATGTCATAAAGGCTACATATGACAAATCCAAGGTCAACATCATATTGAGTGGGGAAATCCAGAAAGCATTTCCTTTAAAATCAGGACCAAGACAAGGATGTCCACTCCCACCCGTCCTGTTCAATATAGTTCTTGAAATGCTAGCCAGAGCTATCAAGCAAGAGAAGGAAATTTAGAAGATACAAATAGCAAAATAAGAAGTCCAAGTATCTTTTTTTTCACTAATGACATCCTTGTCCACCTAAAGGACCCAAAAAACTACCCCAGAAGACTTCTAGAGCTGATTTTAAAATCAGCAACGTAGCAGGATTCAAGATCAACTTACAAAAACTCAGTAGCTTTCTTTACACACCTATGATAAGTCTTCTAAGAAAGAAATCAAGGAAACAACTCCACTCACAATAATATCTAAAATGTAAAATGAAATATTTGGGAATAAATATAACTCAGGAGGTGAAAGAGCTCTATAGTGAAAATTAGAAAACACTGAAGAAAGAAATTAACGTTTTAGAAGATGGAAAGAGCTTCCATGTTTTGTGTAGGCAGGATTAATGTCAAATAGCCATGCTATCAAAAGCAGTTTACAGATTCAATATAATCCCCACCAAAATAAATAGACTAGAAGACACTGAGACAAATCTGCATAGAGTCACATGATCCTTGACAGAGGTGCCAAGAGCGTACATTGAAGAAAAGATAGCCTTTTTAAAAAATTGTGCTGGGGGAACTGGAAATCCATATATAGAAAAAGAAACTAGATTATTTTCTCTCACCCTGCAGAAAAATCAACTCAAAGTAGATCAAAGATGTAGGAATTAGACCAGGAACAGTGAAACTATTAGAATTAAACATAAGTCCAACACTCCAGCATGTTAGCATGGGTACCGATTTCTTTGACAAAAGCCTTAAAGCTCAAGAATTAAAATTAAGAATCAGTAAGTAGAGGGCATCAAATTAAAAAGCTTCTGCATAGCAAAGGATAAAAGAACATGAAGAGAGAGACTAAAGAATGGGAGAAAAATCTTTGCCAACTACTCTTCTGACAGAGGATTAACATCCATGATACACACACACACACACACACACACACAAAATACACCAAAAGCAAAAATCTAATAACCCACTCAGTAAGAAGGCAAAATATCTAAATAGACACTTCTTGAAAGAAGAAACACAGATGGTCAACAAATCTATGAAAATAGCTTCAACAGCCTTTTCAATCCGGGAGATTTAAATCAAAACTACACTGAGATTTCATCCTACCCTACTTACAATGGCAATCACTGAGGATACAAATAGTGATCATTGCTGGCAAGGATGTGGAAAAGGTTCACTCCTATGTTGTTGTTGGGACAACAAATTAGTACAACCATGTAGGAAAGCAGAATGGAGATTCCTCCAAAGACAAGGAATGGAATCACCATGTGACCCAGCTAGCCCAGTCCTTGATGTGTATCCAGAAGAACTGAAATCAGCCAACATGCACATCGATATTTATAGCAGTCCAATTCATAATAGCCCAGTTATGGAACCTGCCCAGATGTCCCTCAACAGATGAATGGGTTAAGAAAATGTGGTGTAGACACACAATAGAGTTTTACTCAGCCATAAAGAAGAATGAAATGATGGCATTTACTGGCAAATGGATGGAACTGAGAACATCATGCTAAGTGAAATAAGCCAGACTCGGAAAATCAAGGGTCAAATGTTTGCTTAGATGGGCAGAATCCATAGAGGAAAAATGAATGAAAACGGAGATATCTTGAAGACAGAAGGGAGATCGGGGGAACCAACCAAGGGGCCAGAAGGAGAGAGGGAACGGGGAAGAACTGGGGAATGCAGTTGACAAGATTATTCTGTGTGTGTAGGAATGTATTAGAAGGCATTCTGATTTTATGTATTAACTATAATGCACCAATTAAAAAATAAATAAATAGAAGGCCAACAGACTACAGGAAGAGAACCTGGGGAGGCCGTGGGTGATGGAAGTGGGTAGTACTAGGGGCGGATTGAAATGGAGATTGAAGGAGGGGGGGGATTAAAATGGAGAAAACTAAGTTTCATGCACTTAAGACTATGTCAGAATGAGCCCTCTGGTGCATAACTGTAATGCATTAATTTTTTAAAAATATGAGAAATTTTTAAAATACTCCACATTGAATTTCCATTGATCTTCTCTATTATTTTTTTATTCTTAGTTGAATGTATAGTCCTCCAATCTTGATATTTTCTCCCTACTTCTGATTTTAGGTTTAGTTTCTTCTTTTTTCACAGAGACTTAGGGTCCAAGGTTGTGCTTTTGATTTGAAATTGTTATTTGTTTATACAGTTTTCACAGGTATACCTTTCTCCCCAAACACTGATTTAGGGACATTCCATACATTTTGATGGATTGTTTCACTCATCTCAAAGAAATTTATCTTTTTATTTATTTTTTGGTCCCTTGGTTATTTATGAATAAATTATTTATTTGTTATTGTTGTTTCATTATTGCTATAATAATTATCATTTTTATTATACTAGCATTATTATTTGGTAGTAGGGATTGTACCCAAGGCTGGACCACTGAGCCACATCCCCACCTTTTTTATTCTTTATTTAGAGACAGGGTCTCACTGAGTTGCTTAGAAGCTCACTTAGTTGCTGAGGCTGGCCTTGAACTTGCAATCCTCCTGCCTCAGCCTCACCAGTCCCTGGAAGCACAAATGTCACTACCATGCCCAGATGTATGGGCAAATGATTCAATATCCTTATATTTTCAGGTTTCCCAAATTTGCTTGTAACTTTGATTTTTAACTTAAGTTGATTGTAGTCCAGAAACACAATTTTTTTCATGTCCAGACATTTAAATTAATTGAAGTTGTCATATGACCATGTATATTTTATATGTAAGTATAGATAGAATGTTTTATTATACATAATAAAAGTATGTATTATATATAAATATATATGATTACATATATAAATTATAAATATGTATAGAGTATATGCTATACATATAAATATATTTTTATATATGAATAAAACATTTTTTATTCTAATAAGGTCTATAATACAGTATATCAATAACTTGTCAAATTATATGTAAAATTTTTCTGTATCGTGTAAACCTATATTACACTTTGGAAATACTTTCTTAAGCTCTTGAGTGGAATATTTGAGTACTGTTTGGGGTAGAATGTTCCATGATATATGTTGTTCTTATTTATTTATTTATTCATTCAGTTTTTGGTACCAGGAATTGAACCCAGGGGCACTTAACCACTGAGCCACATTCCCAGCCCTTTTTTAAATATTTTACTTGGAGAAAGTTTCTCACTGAGTTGCTCGGGGCCTTGTTAGTTGCTGAGACTGGCTTTGAACTTGCAATCCTCCTGCCTCAGCCTCCTGAGCCACTGGGATGACAGGTGTGCACCACCCACTTGGTTTCTTATTATAATATTTTGTAGTGTTTTTGAAATCTATGTTCTTGTTGATGTGTTGAATTTTCTTTCTAGTATAGAAAGTGGGGTGCTTAAGTTTTCAACCATTATTGAATTCTACATTTCTCCTTTTACTTCTCAGGGTTTTTGTTGTTGTTGTTTTGTTTTGTTTTTTCAAGGTACTAGAGATTGAACCCAGGGGCACTCCACCACAGAGCCACATTCCCAGCCCTATTTTGTATTTTATTGAGAGACAGGGTCTCACTGAGTTGCTTAGCACCTTGCCTTTGCTGAGACTGACTTTGAACTCATGATCCTCCTGCCTCAGCCTCCCTAGCTGCTGGGTTTACAGGCATGCTCCACCACACCCGGCAGGTTCTCAGTTTTCCTCCATGCGTTGTAAATCTCTGTGGTTCGGTGCATTTATGTTCATAAGTATTGCATTTTCCTAGTGCACTGATTTCATCATTCCATCCTTTCCCTTTCAGCCTATTTGTGGCTTTGAACATAAAATATTTCCCTATAAACACCTTAGAGTCAAATTATGTCTCTTCATGGTCTATTCCTCCAATGCTTATCCATTTCCAGTGTTTACGTATTCACCTTGGAGGTGGTTGCTGCAGAGGTTGTACTGATATCAAACATGGCGCGTTTCCCTGTGTGGGTTTATTTCCATTTCATATGTGACTCTTCTTTCCTCTCTATTACTATAGAAATCCCTACTGCCTGGTCCTCACCAGGCAGGGAACTAACAGACCTGTTCCCTCAAGTTGAGGCAATTGCTGCCATTTCAGATTGGAGGCCCATCAATGCCAGCTCTTGCAATATAGCAAAAGAAATCAGAATTTTTGATATTTTGAAATGTCTCCATTTTTAAATGCTAACTTCTGTCTCAGTCCATCTTCTGCTGCTTCAGCAGAATACAAAAGACTGGTCACTTGAAACAAAAAATTGCTTTATCTCTTCCAGTTTTGGAACCTGGGAATTTTGGGGTTGAAGGATGATAGTACCTCATAACATGGTGGGGAATAGAATTTGGCCAGAGGATAAGGGAGATGGGGAGGACCCAAGGGAGGCCAGGAGACCAAATTTGATTCTGTAGCAACTCATTTCCATGATAGCTACACTAGAACCCTCCTACCAGTGAAGCCCCCCAGCCTAATGACCTCTCAGAGGCCCCCTGTCCCGGTCCATTATTGCCACACTGGCAGGTAAATTTCAGCCAGTGTTTTAGAGAGGTCATTCAAACCATACCCCCACCTGACCCAGATTTTTATAAACACTTATCTGGACCAAGCAAGCGATTGGTAATGGGCACCTAGAGTCCATGGACCACCATTTTTCCACATGGGTGGTGGGTCTCAGGAACAACAGCTCAAGTTTGGCATGTTTGCTTTTATATGCTGTTTTCCCACACTTCCTTAAATCCTGCCCATCTGTAAAACTGTGGGAAGTAGCACTGGTGACAATCTACTGGCATCAAATAAATAATTTATAGTATGCAGGTTACATTCACATCACTAATGCCTTTTATTAGACCTAACTCAGTTTAGCTGTCAAGCAGAATATCAGAGTCCATTCAAAGATCCCCAGTGTTTCTAAATATTAGAATTGTTTAAACCAAATGCATGAATACATATCTGTTGTTCTGATAGGAACTTTCCCTGAAAGGGAAAACGGGTTGGGACAACACCTCAGTGACTTCGTTTTCCTTTCCAACTAAAGCACTTTAGTTGGGTGCTTTTCAAGTTTTGACTCAGAGGCTCTTGGCCTTTTCTTCCTTAAGATGAAAAGGCCCCATTTTCCAGGTTAGCCATTTTTTTCCCAGGTAATTTATTTCTAATTAGTTATCCATGACAGCACAATGCATTTCAACTCATTGTACACAAATGGAGCACAACTTTTGGTTTCTCCAGTTGTACACAATGCAGTCATTTGTGCAATCTTACACGTACAGAGGGTAATAATGTCCATCTCATTCCACCATCTTTCTCACCCCCACATCCCCTCCCTTCCCCTCTCTGCTCTCTGTCCTATTCAAAGTTCCCTCATTCTTCCCTTGCCACCCCCCTCCCCCATTATGGATCAGCATCCACTTATCAGAGAAAACATTTGGCCTTTGTTTTTTTAGAATTGGCTTACTTTACTTAGCATGATATTCTCCAGTTCTATCCATTTACTGATAACTGCCATAATTTCATTCTTCATTAAGGCTGAGTAATATTTCACTGTGTATATATACCTTAATTTCTTTATCCATTCATCTGTTGAAGGGCACCTAGGTTGGTTCCATAGTTTAGCTATTGCGAATTAAGCTGCTATAAACATTGATGTGGCTGCATCACTGTGGTATGCTGATTTTAAGTCCTGTGGGTATAGACTGAGGAGTGGGATAGTTGGGTCAAATGGTGGGTCCATTCCACATTTTCTGGAGTGGCTGCTCCAATCTGCAGTCCCACCAGCCATGCCTGAGTGTTAAGGGTCAGCCATTTTTAACTCTGACTGATCCTGTGGAGCTATAGGATCTGTGTTAGAAGGTTCTCTCAGTCAGGACTGCATGTACCAGAAGACATGGTCCTGTGCTATGTCATCATGTGGAATGTCCACCTGGCCCTATCCGGAAAGGTGATGTCCTCTGTGGCTTACAGATCTGCTGGGGGGACATCACCGCGTGAGGGCCAGTATTTCCACTCTTCATGCCACCACCTTCAGCTTCCTCATGTCATTGCCACTTATCTTTAGTGTCCAGCCATCAGCTGTAGGTCACGTCTGACCAGATCTGTACACCACTTCTGGCTCCCTTTCATGGGACGACCTCCCCTATATCCCACAGCATACTAAGCACCCTTGAGACTTCAGGAGTCATTTGCTCTTTTTATGATCTGTGGAGATGAAAGCCTTTTAACCCTTCAGAATCTCAGACTCACTCTTTCTCCGCTCCAACTTATTTTCTATTATGCTAAATAAATACAAGGATTGCAATGGAATACTGAAAAAGAAAATGTTCTCATTGCAAGAGCTGAAGGGTCTGGAGCTGGTGAACTCTTACATGATAGCTCTCCAACCTGTCCTCAATTCAGTAGGTGTTTTGAAATTTTCACATTCGATTTATAAACAACAACAGAAAACCTTGACTTTATCCTCTTGCCCCCCCACCACCTTTTTTTTTTTTTTTTTTGGTCTTTTTAAAGAATGCAAAATAGCAGCTAAGGCATGTATCCTGGAATGAAAATATCAGAAGCAGAAGCAAGCAGCACCAAAAGCACACCTACTCTTCCTCCTTGAAATGGCATTAACGTCTTATTGAATCTGACAAATTTCAGGGAATTTCTAATTGAAGGCTGCTTCCTGATTCAACCTGGCAGCAGGAATGAGTCACCCAGGCCCCAGAAAGCCAGGGGGTGCGCACCGAATGGGCCCTGAAATTTTCTCCCCCTTGAGTCGAAACACTCTTGCTCTGTCTTCCTGTCAACTTGGGACTCGTATTTTGATTTGTCATTTTGTATTGATTTTAATTTGCTTCATTATTTTCTTGGAACCCGTGGAGAAATATATCAAACAGGAACATATTTGACAAGAAGCAGAAAGAAGCCTTTCACTGACATCAAAACTGTTGAATTTTCTTTCTACCAAAGCTTTGAACGATGCTGTGCCAATCTAGTTTTAATCAATGGTGGGACAAGGAGTGTGGAGTGTGACTTGAAGTGACCTGGGTGGGTGCAGCTGTGCACGGGGACAAGTGACTGCTGCTCCCTTGGTCACTCAAGGGGAATAGCATTGCAGTAGATTTTCTTCATTGTGCCAAGTTGCTAAAGGCCACCAACAGTGGACATTCAATCTGCCGTCCATTCAGCTAGCTCCTTATGTCAAGAAAAGTCTTTCCACACATTTGAAACACTTTGGGAACAGTAGGATCAGATAATTATTTGGAAAATCGCTTTACAGGAGAAGTAGCTGAATTGAAATATGTGTGCCAAGTAATTGCGTTTCCTTCTGAAAACTCTGTGCACTTCCTTGAAAGATGAACGGGAATTCTGAAGTCATCCTTGTTTTCTAGAGTCATTTAATTTGGAGATTCTTAATCAAGGATGTGTGTCTGGCAGAAGTGGTAAGCATTAAATAAATATTCACTGAATGGGTGAATGGAGAAAGAAAGGTTTTAGTGATAGAAGAAAACACCTATTTAAAAAGATTAAAGGAAAACATAAAACTGATGACTGATATGGACTTGCTTTTACATATTCTGGTTTCTCTCTCTTTGGGGGTGCCTGGTGGAGCTGACCTTCTCCCCAAAGTGAGACCAAATTTTTGTGTCCAATGAAACATAAGTAGAAGTTACATGGATCACAACTGGATGGAGGATTTAATAACCAGTGTCTCATCTCCTCTGTGTGTCTCACGGTGATGAAGTTTTCAGCCATGATTGTTCATATTAAATATTCTCAGAACACTGAATAATGAAGTTAGGCACATTCACCAACCAACATAGGACACTGAACATAAATGAAGAGTGAATTAGACCCATGTGCTGATTTTGATGATAATACTGGTCTCTCATGTAGCTCTTCCAGCTAATACACAGCCCTTCATCCCTGGCCAGGCTGCTGCAAAGACCTACAGGAAATTCTCATCCCAAGGAGCCAAGGGGAAAGCCATCCTGGGAGGTCCTGAGGTCAGTTACATGTGGTTCTGCCATTGACACCCGTTGTGATTCAAATGGTTCTGGTGTTTCAAAGAAAGCTTAAGTCCCAACTGGAATACTTAACTTTTTGTAGTACATATTACCTGTCCATCGAAAGAGCATAGTTTTTGAAAAAAATAAGTCACTTTTTTTCCCCAGACATTAGAGAATCCTGCATTTTCAGATAAGTTGACCTAAGTCAGGCGGTTCAGAATTTTCTGGGTTTTTGGTTGGCTGCTGTTGTGCATTTCCTTCCAGGTACATGTGGGGTTGAGGTTGGTTTTGTGAGTATATGCTAGTCATTGTTATGATGAGAACTGATGTTTAAAACTAGAGTTACACACATGCTATTAAGAATATAAGCTGGGCCCAACAGCACATGCCTGTACTCCCAGCGGCTCAGGAGGCTGAGGCAGGAGAGTCGCAAGTTCAAAGCCAGCCTCAGCAATGGCAAGGCACTAAGCAATTCAATGAGACCCTGTCTCTAAATAAAATATAAAATAAGGCTGAGGATGTGGCTGAGAGATCGAGTGCCCCTGAATTCAATCCCTGGTACCCAAAAAAAGAAAAAAATACAGCTGGGCATGGTGGCACACACCTGTAATCCCAGGGATTTGAGAGGCTGAGGCAGGAGGATCACAAATTGCTTGCCAGGTTGGGCAACTTTGCAAGACCTTGTCTTCAAATTAAAAAATGAAAAGGGTTGGGGATGGAGCTCAGTGGCAGAGCACCCTGGGTTCAATCCCAGTAACAACACACACACACACACGCACACACACACACAGATTGTGTGCACACGTATTCACACATATTGTAACAAAAATTAAAATGCTCCATGTAGAAATTAAAATGCTCCAAAAATTGTACATTCAGGCAAATGAAATTTTATCATATAATAATGTTTTGTCAGTAAAGTGAAATCACGTCCAACTGGCAAAGTTAAAGAAATCAAAGCTGTAAGAGTAAGAAAAATGACAAAAATGTTACAACAAGAGAAATAATGCAACATTAGAAAACACATTTGGTAAATCCAAGCACTATTGTCTGAAAGACTGACATATAAGCTTCAAACGTCTCATACTGAATAAAAAAAATATGGAAATGCACCAAATTAGTAGTTAAAATTAGTTGTATCAACAGGGAAGAGATTTATCACATTTGGAACATGGTTGATTTTCCTTAGCAATGCAAATTATTTAGCTTAAGTGAAAATATTAATAAACCTAATAACCCAGAAATGAAACCAGAAAGTGGGGGTTTTTTAATCCAAAAGAATGCAAGTTTGCCCTCTTAATAGATAAACCATTTCCAATTAATAGTAAGTATTTTATGCAAACAAATTGACCTAGAGCACAGAAATAGAAAATTGGCTACTGTCTCCTGATGCCAGGTAATCTGGAAGCACGGAATAGAGTGATAGTTGGAATGAGCTCAGGGTTCAGGTGTGATGATTCCCAGTCCTCCCGTGGACTGGAGGCTGGGCAGGTGGCCCCACCCAGCGACAGGTACTTAGTACACTTCCCTGTAGGATCCTGAGATTTAAGCATTTTTACACCCACGGGGCACTAATTTTTTTTAAAAAAGTAAGCTGCATGTGGATTAAAGGAGAAAAGGTTGGGGGGGCAGTGAATCAGAGAAGGACTGACTCAGACAAGGTTGGGTTCCATGTTTCCTGAATATGATAAGGTGTCTCCTGGTGGTGTATCATGACTGAAATGAATTTTAGAATTCATTAAAAATGCCACTAGTAATCTAGAATAGGCTAATACTTTATTTCACCAAAATCTAAGTCAATATAATACTTAAGAAGATAGAATTTTAGATATGTCCACTAAGGTTTTTTTTAATGTTCTCTTGTATTGTGTTCACCTTAATTTTTTTCCCCTAATTTGGTAAAGGTATGAACAAGTAATACGTGAACATTTTATAAAGCACATAGTCATTTTTTTTAATAAAAAATGGAACTTCTCTCCTATTTATTTTGATCAAAGCAAAAGCCTTAAAGTAAAAATAAATCTATTTTATGACACCTTTTAAAATTCACTCTGAGTTTTCTTGCTCTCAAAAAAGAATGTGTAATGATGAGAGTCCTTGGTAGTCACAAACGATAAAACGTATAGGAAATGAGTTAACAGGAAACGTATAGTTCTCATGCGAAGGGAAATCATAAAAATTTGCCAGTGAACATGAACTTTGATGAGAGTGTCAGTCTTATAAAGAATTTATTTTCTCGTGCACACATACCCACATCTATCATGTATGGACATTAAAATTAAAACTTATTCTGAAGTTCATTTGGAGGAATAAGATTTAAGAGCAGCCAAGAGAATTTTGAAAAGAGTCACAAAAAGCAAAATAAAGTGCTTATTTAATATCAGAGGGACTCCAGAAATGAAAATGTCAAAGAACTTACCCTCTTTTATATTAGCAATGAATTTTGGTTAAGGTTGGCATGCTTCTTCAAAATTTAAAAAAAAAAATTTTTAGTTATGGATGGACACAATGCCTTTATTTAACTTATTTATTTATTTTTATGTGATGCTGAGGATCGAACCCAGTACCTTATATGTGCTTGGTGGGCACATTACCAGGGAGCCACCACCCCAGCCCAAATTTGGCAGAAGTGATATAAGTGCACATATGAATATAGATAAAATTGTATCCATATGATGTGCTCATGGGTAAAATGGGGGAAATCATTATCTCATTGTAGCAAAAGAATCTGACATTGAGGAATACATGTGAAATACGTAACTGCATCAGGATCTAAGCAAACTTCAATAACACGTGATTTGGAGGAGAAATTTTTCTAAACTTTAAAGGTAAGGTCTAGTGTACCAATTTAAAGTATGCAAATTAAACATAATGAAGATCATTTAAAAAGTTAGAGAAATTTTGAAAAAACAAACAAACAGCAATGGGCCATATATCTAAACCCAGGGAGCATATATAACCCAATAGAAAAATTAATGGTTAAAAAATATGAACAGTTAGTTTAAAAGAACAAGAAATACAGATAGTACCTAACAGCTTCACTGTCCATCAAGACGTACACATTTAAATCATCATTTTTCAAGTATCAGATTGACAAATGTAAAAAACAAGAAATTTATGCCAGCCACTTGAGTTTCTAGTAGAGAAAGTGGCCAGTTGGCCTAATCAGGTTGATTTTTTTGCCTGTTTTATGGAGAAAGATGAGACCTTAAGAGAGATAGATCCTATCAATAATTAAGCAATATGAATTAATCAAATCGTTTCCTAGATGCAAAGTGAAGTTCTGTTATCTAACCTAGGAAAGGATGTAATAGATAACTAATGAGCATTAACTACAATAGAGAATGGAAGAATTTTGAGAGATACTCTGGATTGGCTTAATCTTAGCTAATTAGTTTTCTGATGTAGTAGAAAAATCTGGGGATCTAGAATCAGAAGGCTTGGATTCAAGCTGTGGAATTTTCAGGGATGAGCATTAATAAGTCATTTCACTATGTGAGTCTTAAGTCCCCATCTACAAACCATGGATTAGGCTAGTATCTAACTCAAAATTTTATTGCATTAATTTGAAAAATTTATATCAAAATATTTAATATCCTTACAAAGCAGAGTTCTTTGTGTATTGAACATCTGATAAATGCATGAATAATAATTTTAACAGTATCTTAAGGGGGGTCTCTGTATTAGTCAGGGTTCTCTAAAGGAACAGAATCCACAGGAAGTGTGATTATAAAAGGCGATTTATTAGATTGGCTTCCATGACCAGAAGCTGGATGGTCCACAGTGGCCATCTGCAGCTGGAGAGCCGGAGGAACCAGCAGCTGCCAGTCCAAGAGGCAGAAGCCTCAGAACAAGAAGGGTCAGCAGTGCTACACTAGTCCTAGACCAAGACTTCTGGAAACTCCCTGGAGAATCACTGGCAGAGTCCACTTTGGAAGAGTGAAGAAGCAAGAGTCCGAGATCCTCAGAGGATGGAAGCAGCAATCAAGAACCCGTTCAAGAAGAGGCGAGCTTCAATCTGCATCTGCTTCCTTGTTCTTCCAGCTTTAATTCCATCCTATGGGGCTGTGCCGTCCACACTTAGGGAGGGTCTCCTCTTCAGTTCACTATTCCACATGCCAATCATTCCTAGACACACCCTCATGGACACATCCAGAAGCCTCTTAATCATTGCCATCTCTCAATCCAATCAAGTCAACAATTCAGATTAACCATTATAGTCCCAAACACCATTCTGACTAAAACCTATCTCACTTGAGTCTTCTACCTGTTGGTGTTATTTGATCACATTATTACCCCAAATATGTCACCTCTGCAATGCTTCGTCCTTGCATTTTATTTGATGTTGAAGATGTGGCTTCTCTTGTTACCATGACATCATTTCCTGCTGTGGATCATCATCTCATCATGTTAATAGTGAACCAACAAATTAACAAACAAAATCGGGCAGCAGAGTAGTTGGTGAATTGTTCGTAAGTAAATATTAAACCCTTGCTGTTTACAGTTTTGTATTCTATGTGACCT
This sequence comes from Glaucomys volans, assembly GCA_020662805.1. Taxonomy (NCBI): domain Eukaryota; kingdom Metazoa; phylum Chordata; class Mammalia; order Rodentia; family Sciuridae; genus Glaucomys; species Glaucomys volans. The sequence continues at coordinate 246,041 of JAJEJO010003466.1, read as the reverse complement.
CCTTGTACTAGCTTAACCTCTTTATAATAAAACATCGTTTTTGAAAAGTCATACCTTATCAGGATATATTTGAGGTGCATACTTCTTCGTATTTATCTGACTTAAAAATTTGTGGGGCTTCAAATTATGCCAAGTAATTGGAGTAAAGCTCTCCAATTGTAGGTGGCCAATAATTTAAACAGGTTACTAAACATGGTAAAAATGAAGTTCCTAAGTCATATCCCAACAGCCCTTTGTCTGAGGGAATTCTGCACAGAGACATCTCAGCTGAAGTTGGCATGATGTCATTTTATATCCATTCATAATTGAGCAAAACACCCCTTGTCACATCATCCCCGGAATGCATGCATTACTGTTGTCCTTTGAAAGGTCTCACTTACCCATGGTTATTTTTGAAACGTCTCTTGATGTAAACTCTTAATAAGTAGGTCCCAAGGAAAAACACTTGCCAATTAAGTTGCAGACAATCCACTGTGTTTCTTCCTCAAATTTGTTTTTCCTGACTTCTTTCCACCTTCCTTGATTCCTATACACCAATAACTCTCCCCATCCTAATTGCCTGTGCATTTGGGTAGTGCTTTAATCAACTCTCAGATCTCTCCAAAGTGGGGCTCCCTGCTCTGCTGCTGCTCTTTCCCCAGCGTGGAGGTGTAGAATACACGACAGGCGTTTCTGGTGGCCGCTCCAAGTTTCTGTATAAATGAGAGGGATAGCATTGCCGGCTGAATGCAGACTTGACCATGATCATAACGAGGACAAGTTTGCATGTCTGAATCCAGTTCACAGCGGCTCCTGTTTGTGCAGAAGGCAGAGTTGCATTTAGCTTGACCTCATTCATTTTTGCACGGGCTAGATGTGTTCTGTGTCGCTTTTCTTATTTAATGCTAACAGGCAAAGGAGTCATCAAAATAATAACCCAGAAAAATCAGTAGCTCCTTTACAACTCCAGAAGTTTACCCTCGCTCAGAGTGAGTCCTGAGCAAGAGGGTGCAGGGGAGCATTCCTGGATTGCACTCTTGCTCCCTGACAGAAATCCAGAAGAGCATCCTCAGACCCCCAGGTTCAGAGTGCTGGGGATCATCCACACATCCCTCAGTGTGTGTCCTATGGCCTGCGATTCTGTTCTAATGGACAGTGAGTTTCCAGTGAGTTCAGTCTTTCTTCTACTTAATCTGTCAATTTTGCTCACACGGTGCGGCTGCTGTGAAAGAAATTGGAGCTGTTACACTCCGTGCTTTGATAGGGTTTGTAAAATGCAAGGTGGGGGACAGAGAAGCAGACACAGCATGCGAGTAATTTCTTTAAAACGACTGATGTGCTACCACTCAGAGAGAGTGTCCTAGGGAGCTAAGCATCTCTCTCTCTCTCTCTCTCTCTCTTTTTTTTTTTTTTTTTTTGAAAAGACTAATGTTTTGCTAAGTGTTACCTTGCTTTCCTGGCCACAGTACAGATGTCTTTGGTATGACTTCTAAGACTCAATTCAGAACAGTTGGTCTCTCGATCTCCTTCTCTCCAAGAAGATGAGGACATCAGCATGCAATCCTGCAGGTAGACGCTTCACTCTGCACCGTGTAGGAAATAGAGATCATGCACTAAACATATGCACGAGGAGAAATGTTCTTATCAGAAGAGGAGTGTGTACAGAAAGAGGTATAGCTTTTCTTATTTAGTGCTAACAGGCAAAAAGTCATCAAAATAATAACCCAGAAAAATCAGTAGCTCCTTTTCAACTCCAGAAGTTTATCCTCACTCAGAGTGAGTCCTGAGCAAGAGGGTGCAGGGGATCAGGGTGCAGGGGAAGACTCTGCCTTCCTCAGGGATTGCAGGAATACCGGGGACCTTGCAAAGTGTCTTTTAACACTTTTAACAGCATCCCTTTTATTTGAATGGGATGACACTGTATTCTTGCTCCTAGAATTTCCATGGTGAATCCTTATTTCTGTTTATTCTTGTGCTCATATGTGAGAGCTGTAGGGACTGGAATTTGAGAAGGCTCAGGGGCTCGTGAGACCACCTCAATGTGCAGATTTGCTCTTTATTTTGTGTCTTTGGAGTTTGCACCTGTTTATATCACTGGGAGGCAAATTTAGCAATTGTCCATTGCAAGAAGATTATGTTCCAGGTCCAACTTATCCTCCGCCTGGTAGCACTGCGGGCTATTGCTGCGACACAGCCATAGACCACGTCGCCTGGAATCCCAGCTGCTTGGGAAACAGAGGCAGGAGGATGGTGAGTTCAAGGCCAGCCTGGGCCACAGAGCGAGACCCCATCTCGGAACAAACCAACAAAACCGTGAACCATATGTATAGTGGTGTCCCACAAAATTACAATGGACCTGAGAACTTCCTGCCAACTAGTGGAATAAATAGCTGTAGAATTTGTCCAGAGAAAAAGCAAAGTGCAGGAGAAGAGAAAGAGGCAGAACCTTCCAGAAAATTCACAGTGAAGGGTTTAGCAGAAGCTTTTGCACCTGGAACACCTAGAGTCCAGCGCTGGAAGGTTCTTCTTAGTGGAAAGGAATGTCCATGGCATGTTATTTGCTCATAAAGCAAATCCACAGAGGATGTAGCGAACCAAGCATTGCATCAAGAACGTATTTCTGAAGAGTGGCATGTCCTCCGGAGCCCCAGGCAGGTCCTTTGGGGTCAGTGCAGAAGGCATGGCCATCGCAGGAGATGTTTCACTGCCCCTGGGACCTCTCATCAGGGGTAGAGGTGGAGGAGGAACACACTGATGTTGGTGATCTTGACCCTGTGGCCGGTGTGCCCAGGACAGCATGTGTGCCCTTGTCTTAGGTTTTTAACCAAAAATGTCTAAAAACTCAAATATTTTTTAGACTTTAAATAGGAGACATTTCATAGCGTAAGGATATGAAAAAAATACTTTCGGTCCAACTATTCAGGATGTTTAAGGGTTATCAGGAAAGTGTCCAAAGGGTTCTTAGGAAGTTTATAAGGTATTTCAGTTACAGTAGGTTAAGGGCAATTCATTATGGAAGAAAGAGAACTTTTTGTGTCTATCAGTGTTCAGTTTCTGTTCAGTTTCTGTGAAGTCTGATGTAGTCAGTAATGTCCCAGCCCTGGACCTTCACCCTCTGCATGCCCGGATGCCACTCATTGACCTTGCCCAGGGCAACTTGGAGTCTGCAAGCTCCTTTCATGGAAATTCCTCCCTTCCTCCCTCCCTCCCTTCCTTCTTTCCTTCTCCCTTCCTTCCTTTCTCCTTCCTTTCCTCCCTTCCTCCCTTCCCTTCATCCTTCTGCCCTTCCATCCTTCCTTCATTTATATTTGGTACCAGATATTGAACCCAGGGGCACTCAACCCCTACGCCACATCCCCAGCCCTTCTTAGTTTGTATTTCAGATGGGGTCTCGCTAAGTTGCTGAGGCTGACTTTGAACTTGCGATCCTCCTGCCTCAGCCTCCTGAGCTGCTGGGATTACAGCTGTGTGCACTGTGCCCAGCCACATTTGTTATCTTGACTGCAATCTGGGCTTACCCTTTGGTTTCATTTACCACTTCATTTTAGCATCGATATTCCACGATCATGCAGGGTTAAGGGCATTTGCTGTGCATCCCAGGCAGATAGCTGATCTTGTAGGTGACCTTCATCATGTAACTTTACATGACTTTTTAACCTTTTCAAGGTTAATGGCAGGTTAATTTTACACACGACGTCTTTCAGGATCACCATGTTAATAATGGCCACTGTTCTAAGTTTCTTGTGTCACTTTCGGCTGCTGTGAATTATCATGGAGTAATTATCAATGCGAGTGCCGAACCCTGCCTACCGCTGTGTGCTAAAGTTAGAAATGCAAGAACACAGGAAAAAGGAACACAGAAGTCTACACTTGGTGGGTAATTTCTTTGGGGGCCACTGTCTGTCTTTTTTGGTAAGGAAACATTACCATGGTGACCTTGGTCCAAGGGGAGAACAATTATCATTTGAAGTAAGGACCATAGCAGCAAGAAAACTCTCCTAAAAATGCTTTGGATATACTTTCATTTCTAGACTATTTTTATTTCAGTGGAAGAGCCAATAGGAGAATCTCAGGGGAGAGGTCTAAGAGAAACATTAGATGGAGCCATGGTGAGTGGTGAGATTCTCAAAGAGAAATACTAGATAAAGCCAGGCACAGTGGTGCACGCCTGTAATCTCAGGGGCTTGGGAGGCCGAGGCAGGAGGATCGAGAGTTCAAGGCCAGCCTCAGTGAGGCCCTGAGCAACTCAGGAAGACCCTGCCTCAAAATAAAAATTTAAAAAAGGCTGTGGATGTGGCTCAGTGATTAAGCACTTCTGGGATCAACCCCTGGTAAAAAAAAAAAAAAAAAAAAAAAAAGAATAGAAAAGAAAAGAAAAAGAAAGAATAAAATACCAGATAAAATACCAGAGAAGGTGACTTTTGTCAGAAGTGGTCAGAGCACAATCCAGCCCTGAGGAGACTCATTTTAATGCACAAGGCACATTAACTCCACTCTCCCTCATGAACACCTCTTTGTTGGAAGCACTTTCCAGTTGTGAAGTGTGACTTAGAAGAATTCTGGGTAGTACCATCGTTAAGCATTTCCACCCAGGAGTTGCATAGATAGGAGTTCTGACCTCATCTCTACCACGTGTAGCAATGTGCCCTATGAGAATTCTTCAAAGCTCAGAGTTTCCTCAGCCTTAAATGGCAAGAATCACTGTCCCCACAACACTGTCATGATGGCTGAATGAGATCATCTTACCAGAGTGACCAGCACTTGGTAATCATCCAAACATGCGTCGTATTCTACACTCATTTAAATGAAAAGAGCTACACTACTAAAATAAGATTTCCACAGTTTTACTGATGAGCATGGCATTTATTACAATTTTCAGTAACTTGGATTTTCAATCCTACTATTTTTTAACCTTCATTCTAAGTGTAAATCTATTTCCTTATTGTGCAAGTGTAGATTGTCTCTGGCTCAATGCAACCTAGTTCCTCAGTTTTCCAGATGGCAAGCGTTGGAATTAAGACCTTGATGTGCTTAGGAAGGATGTTCAAGGTCACATAAATTTCAAGATCATTGTGGCGAGGGCTGTGCTGTGACCTGGTGAGTTGCATTGGTTAGAGAAAGGAGTCTTGGGGTGTATGGTTAGATATTCATTTTACTTTAACTCAAGACACAGTTAGTGCTGTAGAATAGACCAGTATTTTTTTTTATTTAAAACCCACATCAGTGGTCTGTAATAGAGAACAGTGTGTTTTGGAAATCACAGTAAGAGAGAGAGAGACAGAGAAAAAGAGAGAGAGAGAGAATTACCAGGACCCACAGTTATTTGTTTTGTTTGCTTTGGAAAATGGAAAATAAGCTAAAGGCCCTGAGGATCAGTGTATGCGTATGTAACAATTCTTGTGTTGCATAGGATCACATGATAAAATATGCATCTGAATATTTCATTTTTATCACAGCTCTTTATCATTTCATTGACATCATAACTCCTTGCCGGCTGGAAGGCTTTGCTTTTAGACGAGCAGAAGTGAAGCAACCTTATAAAACTGAGAGCAAGAACCCAAACAGATACTCACAGACTTGCCACAGTATTTAGAAGAATCAAAAGGTAGGAACAGCTCCCAGATGTCCGTCACTGGGCACATGGGTAGAAGAAAATGTGATACGGACACATGATGGACTATTATTCAATCTTAACAAAAGAATGGAACTCTGACATCTGCTTCCATTTGGATAGTCCTTGAAAACATCATGCTAAGTGGAATCTTAAGCCAGACACAAAAGAATAAAACTTAGTCAAATTCAGGGAGACAGATAGTAGAAGAGAGTTTGCTAGGGGCTGGGGAATTATTTTAAAGGGTACAGATTTTTTTTTTTGCTGGAGGTGATAAAAATTGAGGGAATGGATAGCGATGACGTGAATTAACTAATGTCACTGAAGTGTCCATGGAAAGATGGTTAAAATGGCAGATTTTGTATAGCTTTTGCTGTCTGTAATATGTTTTTCTCACTCAGCCAGAATTTAGAGACGAGCTTATTGAAAATCTAGTCATATAAACTATGCTGCTTGCAGCGTCTGCTCCTTTTATTGAGCAACTAGCTATGTGTACTTAACTTCTTCAATGGATCAGAGCTTTATAATAGAGAAAAATTTGCAGTCTCCGATTAGGGGATTCAGGTTAATGGTCATCCGGGGATTATGGAGGTTCAGTTTCCTGAGTATGCTGGGTGCGTGTCTGGTTGCTGTTCTTTGGACCTGAAATTTCCATCTCAGTTGCACAGAGCCCCAGCTTGATAAGCAAAGGTATTTTTTGTGCAGAATACCTTTTGCCTCTGGACGGACTGATCTGGAGTGACTGTCAGGGACAGCAAGCAAGCGTGTACCCTTCCTTTTTAATTTCATAGACATGCACCAATGGAACTGTGATTCTTACAGGATGAAGTCTCCTCTAGGAAAACCAGCCCCGGTAGCAAATTCAAGCCCCATTAGTCTATTACTGGAGTGTAGGCTGTAATGACTTGAGGAGGGAGCATCGGATGGGAGAGGGAGAGCAAATGGAAATGGTAGAATCTGGAGGCTATTTCTGCATGCCACGGTCTCGTGGAGATTCATAGAACCCAGTCAATGACAAGTGCACACCATCCCCTTAAAAAGTGCCTTTTCTGCTTCAATCTCTTTTAACTTTATATGCATGAACTTTGAGATTCCCTCCATTTCTTCCATGGCTCAGAGCTCCTAGGTTGAAATAATCACCCGTTCTTTTTGAGTGTGCCTCAAACCAAAGGAACACATTCTGAATCTCAATGAATAGTCCACCCCCATTCAATTAAATATCTACCGGGGGTGGTGGTGCACGCCGGTGTGATCTCAGTGTCTCAGGAGGCTGAGGCAGGAGGATCGAAAGTTCGAGGCCAGCTTCAGCAACTTAACAAGGCCCTAAGCAACCTAGAGAGACCCTTTCTCAAAATAAAAAATAACTAAATAAAAATTGCTAGGGATGTCACTCAGTGGTTAAATGGCACTGGGTTCAATCCCTGCTACCAAAGTAAATTAATTAATAATCAAAATAAAAGATTGAATTTCTCTGGTGCTCCCCAATCTCCACCCCCATCTCCCTGCCCACATATTGAGATCAAAGCCACTATTCTATTGTGACTCTGTTGATTAAGAAAGCACACAGGGCCTGGGGCTGGGGCTCAACAGTGGAGTGCTTGCCTCCCATGCAGAAGGCCCTGGGTTCGATTCTCAGCACCACATAAAAATAAATAAATGTGATAAAGGTATTGTGTCTATCTACAACTAAAAAAAATTTAAATAAAAGTAGGCACATAGGTGCTCAGGGGTATCTCTCTGTACCCCCAAGTTGGCTACTTTAGAACATTGAAATTAAATTACTTGTAAGTATGAACAATATAATATGAACCCAGAGAGCTTTGGGAGATAGCAGAAGTTTAATACTGGACTTTACCATGTTGCTGTGTGTTCTTGCAAATCTGTGGAATGTGTTGGGAATGCAGAGAATGCAGGTGGACACAAGGTCAGTAAGAGAATTCCCAGCCACGTCTATTTCCTGGGGCAGGGTCCACTCACCTTCCAGCTGTGGAGCTTTGGGACTGGATGGTTCTGGGTTGTCAGGGCTGTGTTGATGTTCGGTAGCATTGTCGATGGCTGCTCCCCATTGGATCCCAATAACAGGTACCCTCCCCCACTCATGAAAAAAAATGTCTCTGGGTATTTATTGTCCATTTCCCTGGGGGCTGATGGAAGTTGACTCCATGCAGTTGAGAAGCTGAGGGTTTGGGAACGTGGCAGGTCTTTCTAGGAACAAGGTTTTGTTCTAACTCATATAAGCCTGGATTTGGGGCGCAGTGAGGGGAAAGGAGAGGAACGAGGGAGAAGATCCCCAGACCGTGGTGGCGACCTCAGGCATTGCTTGTGAGATCCGCTCACACACTGGCACACACACGTGGACCCTTGCACATCCACCTGTGTGTTTTCTGTTTGGGATCAGCTCAACTGTCAGAGATCCGCACCTGCTGGACAAAAGCTTCAGGAAGCCACTTACAATGTGGCTTTTTCTGTTTGGACACCAACAGCACCTTTTGGTGGGGATTGCCAGAGCGCTCTTGGCCTCGGTCTTAACTGGTGTGATTGGCAAGTCCAGAGGTCCAGGCTGTGTCCTCCCTAGACTTTTCTCTTGTGTCCCAGCTCCATTCCTGTCTTAGTCAGCTTTTGTGTTGCTGTGACTAAATGTGACTTACGGACCCGATCAGAACAACTAGAGGAAAGAAGGTGTATTCAGGGGCTCACGGTTTCAGAGGTCTCCCTCCGTAGACAGCAGCCCCCATTCCTCGGGGCTCGAGGTGAGGCTGAGCATCATGGTGGAGTGTGTGACAGAGGGAAGCAGGTCACATGGTGATCAGGAATAATAATAATCTCACCAGATAGAGCTATAGACCCCAAAGCCATGCCCCAGTGCCCACCTCCTCCAGTTAATCCCATCAGGGGATTAATTTGGGCTCTCACAACCCAATCACTTCTCCTCCGAACCTTCCTGCATTGTCTCCCATGGGAGTTTTTGGGGGACACCTCACATCTAAGCCATGACAGTTCCCCTCAGTCTATAAGTGGGTCAGTACCTTGCTGAGAACCTCAAGCCTACCCCATAAAAGGAGAGAAACCCCCTTCCCCAGCGTCCACAGATTAAACCCAGGACAATATTTCAGTCTGCTGGGGTCTCACCATGTTCTCCTGGCCCTCCTCAAATCCCGGCCCAACCCTCGGCCCCAGCTCCCCAGTCCTGCAAATAGAATCCTATGCAATGGTTTTCCCCAAAGGACAAAAGCTTTCTTTAGCATTCTTTCTGAAGAAAAAATTAATTTCAAGAGTGTCTGTCCTTTCCGTGGTCCTAGCTCAATGCTCAGGGGCTCCTCCTGTACTTTCTGGTGTTTGGACGTCCACATCTCCATCCTCAGAGACCCTTAGAGTCTGTTCAGCTGAAGCCCCACCACCGATGCTCCCCATTGAAAGTCCTCAATTCTTTTCCTACATTTAGGCGCCTCTGTATTTCAACAGGACTCACCAGGGGTCAGTCCACACGCCGGGTTTTAGGTAAGACATCTGTGTAAGTACAGGCAACATATGAGAGCATTTGTTTCTATATTTATGACATTTTAAATAATGTCTGCTTATATTTTATTATTTATATAATAAAATAACAATAGTATATATACATATATATATATATATATTAATATACCATTGGAGGTAGATGGTATTTTTTTCCTAATAGAAATGTATTATCAAAAAAGGTAGAACTTTTAGTTCTATTTGAGCCTACTTTTGGGAAAATTGTGACTTGATGCATATATATATTTTTTAGGGTTCATAGTAGTTAATTTTATGTCATTTTGGGTCACAAGGTGTCCAGATATTAGTCAAACATAATTCTGAATGTTTCTGCATGAGCTTCACATCTAGATCAGTAGACCCTATAAACCAGTAGCCCTTCCTAATGTGGGTGGGTCTCATCCAATCAATCGAAGGCCTGACTTCAAGGAAAGTCTGAGCTGCCTTCCAGAAAGACTGGATTCCTCCTGCCTTCCTGCCTTTGAACTTCCTAGGTCTCAAGCCTGAGGTCTTTGGACAGGATCTACACTATCACCTGTCCTGAGTCTCAGGCTCCAAACTCAGAATAGATCTATAGCACTGGCTCTCTTGGATCTCCTACTGCTTAATTACCCTGAAGATCTTGTGACTTGTTAGTCTTCACATGATCACGTGAACATGAACCAATTTCTTATGAGTCATCTCACACACAGACACACATACATTCTGTGTGTGTGTGTGTGTGTGTGTGTGTGTGTGTATGTCTCTCTGGGTCTCTCTCTCTTTCTCCCCCTCCATCTCTCTCTCCCTCCTTCCTTCCCTCCTCCTGGTTTCATTTCTCCAGAGAATTCTAACACAGAGGATTAAGTAAACCACCAAGGAAACATGTTTGCAAATACCAACCGTAAGCGTAGAAATTGGGTAATGACTTCTATAACCTCTTTTCTCTGGGAACTCATTCATTCTGCCCCTGAGTGCCTTACCGGTACATAGAGGGTGAATAGGGTCCCCCTTGAAGCAAGAATAGGTGGTCCTGCCACCATTTTTTAATTAGTGCAATGTGCTTGACCTTGGGCATTGGAACTGTGATGTCTCCACTTGGCAAGAGCAGAGGTCTAAGCTGAGTGCAAAGCTTTGCCCAGGGTCCTGCAGAGGTAGGTGAGGTAGCCAGGTTCTAACCAGCTTTTTGCAGTTCTGAAGCTCATCCTTTTACTCACCAGGCTTCTTTGTATTGATCTATCCATAAAACAATTTCCTAGCTACAATGATATAGGATGCCAAGTGTTTCAAATGTGGCATGCCTACCTGGAAGGTCAGTCAAGTCGCACCTGATTTATAGTGACCTATGAAAATGCTCTCAGTTATTACAGAACCCTGGGAATGAATGTGTGCATGTCTATAAAGAGTTAAGTTTTCTTCCAAAGTGGGTAGAGAAATTTCCCACTGAGCAGGAAATGTTTACCTTCTCCACATTCTTCTGCAAAGATTTCCAAATTGATGGCTATTTGCTTCAAAATGAGCAGGAAATCAATCCTGGAAATTATTGTGTGTGTAGCTCAATTCAGTAAGTTGTAAAATATTACTTCTTTCATCCCCTGGATGCTTTTTAGTTACTATTTCATTCTTCACGGTAATAGCAAAATATGCAACAATATTGTAAATACACACTGATCTTTAAACTTCCTCTTAGATTTGTTTTAGAGGTTAGGTGGTACATGAACTCTTGCAGATCTCTCTTTTTGGAAAGAAACAGATCACACTTCCTCTTTTACATATTGCTTCAAATATGTTTTTCTTCAAAAATATATTGTTTTGCTGGGTGAGGTGATGTATGTCTATAATCCCAGCGGAAGGGAGGCTGAGACAGGAGGATCATAAGTTCAAAGCCAGCCTCAGCATCTTAGCGAAGTCCTAACCAACTTACCAAGACCGTGGCTCCCAATAAAATATAAAAAGGGCTGGGGATGTGGCTCAGTGGTCAAGTGCCCCTGAGTTCAAATCCTCAGTCCTCCACCCACAAAAAAAAAGATCCAAATGGTAAAGGAATAGACACAATTTTTCATATGACTTAAAAAAAAATTATCAGACGAAGAAGGAGAGAAGTTGACTCTATTTTGGGGGGAGGAAAAGTTTATTTGGGGCTCAAAATTTCAGAGCTTTCAGTGCATTGATGACTGACTCCATAGCTCTGGGCAGAACACGAGGCAGAGCATCATGGCGGAAGGGAATGGACAAAGGAAGCAGCCCAGGATGTGGCAGCCAGGAAGCAGAAAAAGTCCCACACACTAGGAACACAACATAAACCCCAAAGGCACATCCCCAGGGAGCCACCTCCTTCAGCCACTTGCCACCTGACTACAGTTACCACCCAGTTCATCCACGTCAATGGATTAATCCACTAAGTAGGTCACAACTCACAGTCCAACCATCCCACCTCTGAATAACTCTCACCTTGCCTCACAAGTGAGCTTCTGTGGGACCTCACATAGCTAAACTATAACACTCCTTTTCACTGGTGTTCCCCAGATTCTGGACACATCTATGCAATCATATTATCTAACACAACCGCATACCATCCCGACTGCAGTCTATTTAATATTTTAAATAAATGTACTGGATTTTAAAGCCGACTTTGGACATGAATTATGTATATATCGATAATACAAATAGAAATGAATTTTGTCATGAATAAAAAAATGAACATAAATATATTACTGTCCACCTATGCATCAAATACACGTCCGTTTAAATTAAACTGTTTACCACATAAAGAATTTGTGCCACCTAAAGTGGTGTGAAAACATTTGCAAAAATTCTGACCTGCCCTGCAGTCCTGTTTTTCGGGGTTGAATTTGCAGTTCAGAGCTGTGACCATGGTTTTAGATATATATAAATCACTCATGAACAAATTCCTGCACTCACATCCCAGGCTCTGGGTCCCTTGGGCCTGCAGACTGTTTCCTTTACCTCCTTGGTCCATGATGTCACTCACTGTATAGAGTTTTGGGGACTTGCAGGTACTAGTCCTGAAGAACATAGAAACTCAAGTTGAGGACTCAGTTTTATTTCACCAAAGTGACTCCAACTCAGAGTATTTTTCAGTTACTACTTCTAGAAAAAAGGCTGGTACACTCTGCCTTTGGAAGCATTTCTTCATACTAATAAATTCTCTTGCTGTGTATCAGTGGCAATTCTAAGTGCTTACTAAACATTTGATCTTCATGGCGGCTCCATTAATTTGTCCAAAAAAAAGTCAAATATCTTTCTCTCCATGTAGCACACTCAACATTGCAAACTTCTGTCATCAGAGCGGACAGGCCTGTCCCCACGCATCCATTAGAGATGCATGCCTAGGATTCAGTTCAATTCCAAGTGTCTACCTGGAGTTTCAGTCAGATCCTGCAGATTAAGGACCCGGGGCCCACAGGGCTGACCCCCACTTCAGACGCCAATCAAAGTCAGAACCATCTCTGACGCAATGATCGACCAGCTATAAGCTGGAAGATCTCACAGCTGCCTCCTTGGACTCAGGCATTTCCTAAGGTGGCTCCTTGGGGGTGGTATTTGGGAAAGTCATTTACTTATATTTACTGTTGATTATAAAGGATGTTACAAAGGATGCAGATGAATAACCAGATGGAAGATGCATAGGGCCAGGTAGGGGGAAGGAGCAGAGAACTTCCTTGTCCTCTCTGGGCATGCCCGCAACATGGAAGCTCTCCAAACCTGGACCTTTTGGGGTTTTGTGGCGGCTTCATTACCCAGACCTGATTGATCAAGTTGATGGTCCTGATGATGCACTGGACCTTCAGCCCCTCTGCGCTCCCTGGTGGTGGGTGGAGGTAAAAGTTCCCACAGCCCAATCACATGGTTGGTTTCCCTGGCAACCTGTCTGTCCCCAGCTAGGGTCTATCCATTCTTCATGCCATTGGCATACAAAGGGATCCTTCTCACTTGAGAGCCAGCAGGGGTTTTGGGAGCAACTGCTACAAACTGGGAGGAAGACAAAAGTCGTTTCTTATTAAACATCATAATATCACCAAACATTCTTCATTGTGTTAGGGCAAAAAGCAATTTCTGGAAGGTTACTCAGCTAGAAAGTGGAGAGCCTTGTTTTCAAACCCAGACCCTAGCCCTAATTATGCTGTATTTCTCTTACCTACTGCTTTAGTTAGCTTTTCCATCACTGTGACCAAAAGACCTGGTGAGAAAATGTAGAAGAAGAAAAGTTTATTTTGGGCTCACAGTTCCAGGGGTCTCAGTCCATAAATACCATAGCTCTGGACCCAGAATGAGTCAGCACATCATGGCAGAAGGACCTGGAGGAGGAAATAGCTCAGGACATGCCCACCAGGAAGCAGAGAGTACTCTGCTCACCAGGGACAATACAAAGACAAGATCCACCTCCTCCAGCCACTCCCTGCCTGACTAGGTTACCACCCAGGGAATCCATTCATGTGGATTAATCCATTCATGTGGATTAATCCATTCATGTGGATTAATGCACTGATCCGGCTAAGGCTCTCACAACTCAAAGACAAAGGTGTGCAGCTCCTCTGGGCAGGAAGCAGGGTCTCTCTGTCCTCACAGGGGGAGCTGGAGTTTCAGCCATGCAGAGGTGGAGACATCTTGAGTCTCCACTGCAGGTGTGAATTCACTTTGCTAATCAAGGAAAGGTGCAGGTGGTTTCAGTGGCTGTCCAAGGGATGCCTTTGCCCCTTAGCACCAGGAATTTGCCTGTTAGCACCTGGGAAAGTCTCTAATTGGGTTCTGGAGAAGGGCAGATCACTGCCCTGCCTCCATGGGTTTGATTTTAATGATCGTATTTTTCTTGGCTCTGACTTTTGGGTCTCTCTGCTGACCACACAGTCTTTGAAGGTTGAACTGACTTCCCAACCTCCCGTCTCCTGGAGCATCATCTTAATTTTATAGTCTTGAGAACTGGATTTCCTGATATGTCCGTGAACCCCTGAAGATGGAGGGGTGATTGCATTTCTTCTTACAGTATAGGAAATTACCCAGATGAAAATATCTGGACTTTATCATTCTATACTTGCTTTTTGTGATTATTTTGCTCTATTTTGTTTCTCTTCTATTTGCCCAGAAATATAGGTAGTATTTTTTTCCCCCTTTTGGTAATTCTTAGATCAGTGACAAGCACTTAGAGGAAATATCAAATTCTGAAATGTCCAATATATTTTTATATCACGTCACATAATGTGACACATTAAACAGTTGTGGAATATCAAAAATTGGCATAATGTATGACTTGGAAACGTGGAGTGACAGGTTGTCATTGTAAGGGTGCCAATTGTTCTTTGTGATAATGGTGAACCCTGGAAAATTTCATCTTCTGGGTTTGCAGGTTGCCAGCACACCGACATTTCCCAGATGGTTTCCCAGTGGGAAAGGCAGAATTAGGTTTAGCCTAACCTGATCGCTTTCCTTAATGAACATTTTAGGAGATCAGATGTTTGTATCTGGATATGGACTTCAGTATTTTAAAAAGAATTGTTTTCTTTCTTTATTTCTAAATGCAGATGAAGTACTTTTCTGTAGAAATAGAAGCCAGGAAGGATAGAAGTGGGCAGCTGCGGGCAGCTACTGGTATTATGGGGTGCGACTTAGTAACAGATCATTCACCACTGAGAAGTCCAAGTTTGAGAGTCTTCATTAAGCCGGCCAGCTGACTGTCTCACACGATGCCCCAAAATGGCCATTGGGAGAACAGTCCTGACCACAGAATTGCAGGGATTCTTAGACCAAAAATCACATCAATCATAAGTGTCTGTTGCTATGATTTGAAATTACAAACTTGCATCATGAAATCATCAGCATAGGGGGAAGTGGGTCAAAATGACCCTTACCTAGGTACAAACTAAAAAGTGGTTACTAATGGTTACTAACATAGGAATCAAAAGAGAACAATTTTTCATCATATAAGATTCGCCATTTTGCATTGTTGAACATGTCATGCTAAGTGACTGATGATGGGTACAGAGGTGGGGCGTTCCCATGGGAGAAGCTCATTTCCTACATAACACGGAGTCTCAGAGCAGAATGGAGTCTGTTTAGTCAGTGCCCACATAGCCTGGCCTGTGACATTTCTATGCAGCCACATCTGTCAGCCCGTCACACTGGTCCAAATCATTTAATTACGAGTTGAATAGGTGTGCTCTTCATTTGCCTGTGTTTAGAGCAAGGCTTTGCACTAGAGGGTGTGTGGCTGCATTCTTGTCTTCTCCCCACAAGATGCCGGTGACAGACCCCGTCTGCCCATCAATCATGACAATCAGAATTACCTCCAGATGGTTGAAGAGTTGCCTCGGGTCAGTCATTGCGGGTGTAGACCAGTGGAACTTCTGGTTCTTTATTGTCATAGAGAGTTAAAATTGATAACACCTTCCTCACCTTTGAAGGCTGAATTTTCCTTTTTTTTTTTTATTTGAGGATAGTAACTTGTGGGTCCTAAGGCCAAGTACAGTTCCATGAATATTATACTGTGGTGGTTATTAGATAGTCTCGGGAATCGTGTTATCTTTTACAGGTAAAGTTGATTTAGTCACACGCTTTTGCTGCTGTGACCAAAAGACCTCGCAAGGGACAATTAGAGGAGGAAAAGTTTATTTGGGGGTTCATGGTTTCAGAGGTCTCAGTCCATAGGCAGCCGGCTCCATTTCTCTGGGCCTGTGGGGTGGAGGAAAGCGGTCCAGGACATGATGATCGGGAAGCAGAGAGAGAGAGACACTAAGCTCATCAAATATATACCCAATGGCAGGTGCCCAGTGACCCACCTCCTCCAGCCATACCCTACCCACCTTCAGTTACCACTCAGCTAATCCCTATCAAGGGATTAATTCAGTATTTGGGGTAGTGTTCTCATAACCCCATAGTTTCACCGCAAAACTTTCCTGCATTGTCTCACACCTGAGCTTTTGGGGGAGACCTCACATCCGCACCATAAGAACAGTCAAGTCACGTCTCTGGTAGACACTTTGGGAAACCATGCGTTCTCTTTCCACGTTTTAGGTTTATGTAAGTGATCTCTACAAATAATGAGAGTATTGACACCAGCCAAGGACTCACTGCCTGAGCACATGGAAATCCATTCTGTGTCACCAAGATAATGCTTTAAAACCAGACCGTGGAGCTGTCCAGTGGCAAAGAAGGGAGGGGCCATGGGCTCCTCTAAGGTCTCTTGGTTGAGGGGAACTCAGAGGCAGGGTCAGGGAGCACAGCTTGTCGACTGCATGGTGAGAAGGGGGTTCAGGGTTCTCTTGGGCAGATGGTCATCGTTGCCCCTTCTGACATCTGAAGGGCACTCACTGGACTGACTGGCTTCTGGAAGGCCTGGTCTCAGTCAACCTCAGGGGCATTCTGGACCTGCTCAGAGCTTAGTCACTTTGTTACTTAAGGAATTCATGTCTGGGTATACCTAGGCCTCCACTGGCTTCAGCATGAATATCAGACAAGCAGGGACAGTTTTATATTTTCAGGGTGCTTTTGATTCCATATGGATTCTATTTTTCCCCAGAACTGAGAAGAGTTTTGATTTACCCATTTTCTTGATTACAAAACAAAGACTCATTTTTTTCTGTCTTGGGGAGATCAGAGAAAACCACTGATAGGAGTCATTGGAAGCGTCTCCATTTCTCTTGCTGAATAAATTCTCCTCTTGTGGGTAAGATTTCTTTTTTTTTTTTTTTCCTTCCTGTCTTGGAGGTCATGGTCAAAGACTCCCCGTTGTTAATTTCTGCTCTGCCAAGTCTAAACCACACCCCACTGTTCCTTACTGTGATGTCACTGGCTGTTGTCTTGGGACCTCACGCCGACTGGAGCATCTGTCTCCAGCCACCCCAATGAGCTACCCTCATGATGTGACACCAGGACCACTGTGAGGCCCCCACTTGCAAATCTCAAACCTCAGGAGTCATGGGTAGCCTAAGTCATTCCCATTGCATAGCTCAGTCCCCTTCCTGCCTCAGATTCCAGACTCTGATGCATCTTCCAGCCCTGTTCATCTGGAAGGCAGGACCCTAGAAATCAGCCTTCCAGAAAAGCGTGGCTCTTCGTGGCTGACAGTTCAAGCCAGAGTGCCCGTGTCACCTTGATGGGAAACCTCCGCCTCTCGGCCCAGCTGTCATCTCAGGGAGAGCCGCTGTTCATTAGCTTAAATTGTCAGCTTTATGGTTCAGCAAAATAAATACACATTTTCCCTACGGTAATGACGTTTTTCTCACTTTGTGGGAACGGCGGGGACCCTTGTTATCGGGAGATAATCATATTCTGACGGTGCCACTTATTGTACCCAGTGAAAGTCCCCAGGTTGTGATTATCTCTTATTAACTGCAAGGCCGAGACGCATTGTGTTGCATTGTTGTTTACTCTGTGTGTGGGGGGGGGGGGGGGACCCATTAGTGATCTCTGGTTGATATCATTCCTTGCGATAATGATGAGAGAATCAAATGACCATTTGCTTGCTTGTCGCCCGACAGCGTGATTAGAAATGCATTCCACTTCCCATTCAGAAATGGATGGGAATGTAATCTCTTGCTTAGTATTAGTTTAATAACCCCGATGTTAAGACAAAATTATGTCAAGCAAAGCTAATGGAAATTCTAGAAATAAACATGGATGAATTAATGTCTACATGACCTTCCCCTCCTGCAGAGAATTCAGGTTGGGTTTTAAATACCTGTGAAGGAAGTAGATACTCATGAGAAATACCTGCTGATCCAGTGATGGAAAATGTCATCAATAACTTAAGCCAAATAGACTCCATATACGATCTTTAAATCCGCTGGCCCTTTAGAACAGAATGGTTATTGAATGTCCACTCCTCCCTCTCCTCTCATGCTCTCTGCTGATGTCCTGATCGTGTTAACAATGATCGATACCATTTATTAAATACCTGCTAGCATCCAGATTGTTTTCATACATTATATCATTTTGTTTTTCCTTCTCAAGAATGGTTCAAGGTGGTGAACGTTGGTTCAGTCTGACAGCAGAGGAGACGGAGTCTATTGGGGATCACAGACTTTTGAGGCTGAGTTAAGTGGTACATTTTGGATTCAAATCTGTCCTCAGAGCCCACTGAGGGCATGCTGTGCGGGGTGATGGAGCACAGTTAGGAGAGCTCTGTAGCTGGTGGGGATCTTGCGGTCCCATGTTGGTATGCATGTGCAGGTCTGAGCCCCGTGGGGGAGGCAGAGAGCTCCCTCTTCCCTGCATCCCAGCCCTGCACACCACACTGGTGGGTCCTCCAGGTACTGGAGAGCTCACCTCTGTCTCTCCAGCATGCTCATCAGCATCCTCTTACCTGTCCCTAGGACAGGGTTGTTTTTGTTCTGAATAAATAACCCACATGCCTTTTGGCTCTGAAGTATTTGGAAAGGGTCTGGATCAGGACGTCAGGCTCCCAAGAGTAAAATCATCCTTTCGACCCTGGCCCGGCCAGCTGCGGCTTCTTTTCTATTTGCCATTAGCTCAGAAGCTCTGCATTTTTTCATGGGTTTCTGGCTCTTTTGTGTTATCACATAACCGCTGCACTTATGTTAATAACCACAGGTGATGCTGGAGCCAGTCCTTCTGAACACAGGGAAAGTCATCCCCGTGTGCCTTGGCACCCCCTCAATTTCCTGTGCATCCTCCCCATGTGACTTTTCTATTTGGAGTTCATAATCAAAGCCATAACTAAGCTGAGCCATAACTCAAAACTTGGCTAATAGCAGAGAAAAGATGTGGATGCAAAGATAGAAAAATTAATAAATTTTTCATGATTTCAAAAATTATTTTATTAGTGATGGCTACCACTCGTTTTGTGCCTGTTGTGAGCTGGGCACTGTTCCTTACCAGGATCAGCTGCATCTCTCCTCACAACAGCCACATGGGGTGGAATTACAATCAGGAGGCTCTTTATAGGCACAAGGAAGCTGAGCGTAAAGAAGGTGAATGAAGCTGGGCACCGTATGCCTGTTATCCCAGCGACTCAGGAGGCTGAGGAAGGAGGATCGCAAGATCAAAGCCAGCCTCAGCAACTTAGCGAGGCACTAAGCAACTCAGTGAGACCCTGTCTCTAAATAAAATACAAAATAGGGTTGGGGATGTGGCTCAGTGGCCAAATGCCCCTGAATTCAATCCCTGGTTCCAAAAAAAAAAAAGGTGAATGAAATGAAATGTCTCACCTGCAGCCTCCCCCAGCGGGGGCTACCAGCCTCTGCAGTGTCTGTCTTGATATGAGAAGAAATCCTGTTTGTGTCCCCTTCGAGGAATGAAACTAGGTGTCCATCTGATTCATCTCTCTTCTTGCCCTTACATCTTAGATGGGAAGTTGTGCTATATCACTTTTCCTGTACTATGAACATAACCAATTGACATTTTTTTCCAAAGAGGCATAAATAAACAATTCTAGCATTTAAATGAGAAACATCTCAACCCCAGTCTAAGCATTTCCTTTTATGAATGGTGGCAAAAATAGAGCTTGGAAATGCAATTTATTTTTGTAGCATGTCCTTTACCTTACGTTGGGAGTTGGAGCCCCCAAAAAAGCACATTTAAGGGACATCTGTTTTGGACCAGGTTACATGAGCTTCTGCAACTTCCAGTTGAAGAATACGAAGGTCCACACTCCCCCCAACAGAAGGCGAATGTCTCTTGGGGTGGGAGTGAACAGTGATGAATGTGTTGATTGGCAGCGTGCTGGAAACTCAGGTTGCACACACCTGGTGTCAGAAGAATCTAAGATCCATTAGGATCCTGAGATACCATGGGTTTAGTAAAAGAATTATTTCAAAAACAATAACACTGTTTTATATGCATTTTGATGTTTTTTGTTCATTTGGGGTGGAGAGGGTGGCAAAAAGAAATTTCCTTTTTTGACGATAAGCCTATGAAGTCAGGAATCTTATTTTATTTTTTCTTCCAGTAAGTACTTTTTTGAATAAAAAGAATTCATTTATTCTAATTTTTATTCAAAAATAAGTCATAGTCACAGTAATCCCAGTGACTCAGGAGGCTGAGGCAGGAGGACTGAAACTTCAGGGCCAGCTTCAGAAACTTAGAGACACCCAGGCTCAAAAAGAAAAAAAGAAAAAGAAAAGAAAAGAACTGGGGATATTGCTCAGCTCAGCAGTAGTCACTATTGATGGGAGAGGAGAATTTGTAGATCTAGGTTCCTTTGCAGATTCTCAGGTCATTAGCCTGGTGGAGTGTTTTTTGGTTTATTTATTCATTGACTCACATGCCCGACTCGGTGTCATTAGGCATGAAGTTGTAGCAGTTGTAGCAGCTTTCGCAGTTGCAGGAAGCTCACCTGGAGCGGGTTCATGCTTTCCCAACAACTTAGCTGTGACCCAAAACCTTAAGCTTGTCGTAAGCAAGAGGGGCTATTGAAAGCACACGCCAGCAGAGTAACAGCCGTCTAAGAAGAGAAAAAGCAACAGGCAAAGTCGGACCTCGTCTGACCTTATGGGACTTGACTTAAAAAGTCAGGAGATTCCGTGACTTCTCACTTTTCCTCCCTTTTCCCAGTCCCTGGGTTCTCATGGGAGTCAGGAGTCAGGCTGTGTCTCAGTTCTGGTTTGCTTGGATGAGCTTCCTCAACAGACTGGTTTCTGGGACAGAAATTCCAACCTGACATGCTTGCAACTACCAGACTTGGTCTTCAGAATTGCCAAGAGAGGGAATTTTGCTGACTTACAGCAAATCAGGAGTCGACTGGTGATTCTGCAGCTGTAGGCAATTTGGTAGAATCACACAATGCAGGAGTTACAAGAGGGGCTGCGTCTCCAAGAGGGGGAACAACCCAGAGGTCTTCTCAGATGGTCCACTTTTCTTTCCTGCTTGCCCTTCTCTTCAGTATCATACCTGCTGAATGGCAGGTAGCTAATCTGCTAACTGTATTCTTGACGGATGCATGGACCAACCCAACAGGTAAGTTCTTTGGGCCAGGATTCCCTGTGCAAGAAATTGCAAAAATCAAAGTGGTAAATCGAGTCATGTTTCACATCATGGGCGAGTATTTGGGCTCATGTGTTTTCTTTAGGAGTGGACTCTGCTTTTTCTATCTACCTTCATCATTTCATGAGACCATCCATAGAGTGTAAAACTCCCTTACCAGTATCTCTTTCTTCTTTTTCTTTTTCTTTTTTCTTTTGTTTTGGTGGGAGTGGCTGAAAACAATGAAAATTCACTCTTTTGCCAATATTTCTACTACTAGTATCTATTACCAGTTTAGGATATACTGAATACTTAACCTGTATTTTTAAAATTTAGTGATCATTTCAAGAATTGAAATAATTTTCAAGGTTAAATAATGTCTCTGATTCAGAGGTATGATTGGAGTTTATATCCAAGAATTGCTCAAGGTCATGTAGCAAGTAAATAACTGAGCCAGTATTCCATCCTAGGCAACTTATGGCAGAACTTGGGCTTTCAAACAAAAGAAAAATAAGAAGTTATTTTAATGAAACAAAATCATGCATTATGTTTTTATTTCAAATGTGCATCATGGTACCCAAGGTACCTTTTCCATCTTTGCATGAAGAGAAATTTAAACCCATGCATTTAAGATTGTCATGATTTCATGGCTGTTGCTAATAGTGGCAATGGACAGAAATGGTCCCAAAGCTATAAAGAGAGCTTTGGTTTCACCTGGTGGTTGCCCTTAATGTAAGAAAGAAAATCAAGCTTTAAGAGACACACTGAACTTTTGAAGCCAACGCCCATCCAGCTGGTGGCTGACCACATTAAAATACAGCAGATGGTGATATATATCTGTGATGCAGACTGAACTTGAATATAGGATTTTCCATATTCCATGACAAAATTCTTCTTTACGTGTGCCATGATCATTTGCGGAGCATTATGTTTTTGGAATATGTAAGGGAAAGAAAGATAGCATTTCTGAATAGATTCACAGAATGAAGAGTTACCCCCTGGGTCCTGGCCTTCTGGGTGTTCACTCTCCTTACAGTTCTGGAGTTAGGTATTTAATATAGAGGTGGATTATTTTGCTATCAGCAGGAGAAGGCATATGCTTAATTGATGATGTATATGGATAGTCAAGAATATTTATCATTTCTATCCCGATTCATCACATCACATTTAAATATAAGTCAGAGTAGACATGCTAAGTAAAATATTGGAAGAGGGTGTGGTTTCGAACTGAGTGTGTGCATTGAGCTCAGAAAAAAATAATCAGTAGTTTGCTCAAATCTCCTCTAGGTGCATGAGACCCCAGAGCCTATTAAGCTGTAAACTAACTAGTTAAGCTGTAACCACTTGGCTGACTGATGGACAGGGCTGTAGCCAGTTAGGTTGTTTTTTTCCTCCCATATCACATCCATTTATCCATAAGTACTGTCAATCACACTCTCGGCTTGGGTTCCCCTAACCTGCTCTGGTGGGAGGACCTACCCCTTGAGCAGGATGAGGTTTTGCTTTGCTCAGATCAACTCTGCTCAATTGATTTGGTGGAAGGAGTTTTTCCTTTAACATTTGTATCATTAAAAGATACTTCTGGCCGGGCGCGATGGCGCACGCCTGTAATCCCAGCACTTGGGAGGCTGAGGCAGGAGGATGGCGAGTTCAAAACCAGCCTCAGCAACTTAGCGAGGCCCTAAGCAATTCAGTGAGACCCTGTCTCTAATTAAAATGCAAAATAGGGCTGGGGATGTGACTCAGTGGTGGAGTGCCCCTGGGTTCAATCCCCAGTACCAAAAAAAAAAAAAAAAAATTTAAAAAAAAAGATACTTCTGAGTGGCTGATCTATCTACATATCTATATAAAACTTTATTCTCAATAAGAAAAATAAATGTACCAGTTCATTCACTCAAAATTAAGATCATCTATGGCAGAGAATTTGTTAGAGGATACACAAGTATAAACAAGAAGATATAATTATATGCAGTTATTCTTAGTACAAATCAAGTACATACTTTCTTGAGAAGGGGAAACAAGTTTATTTAATTGGGAAAAACTAGAGGTAAAATTATTTCATGATTAAAATGTAACATGGTCGCTCTAAGAGAAGATATGTTGTATTTATGTACATAATCCTTTTTTGTTTCCATTTTCACCTTCATCTTACATATTCATTGCAAAAAAAAAAAAGTAGAAAGAAAGAAAAAAATTCTAGAGGAGATTTCCTAGTTTATTGCTCAGTTTTTATTATTTTAAAACACTTCTCCTATACCATCTAAGGAAATCATTTAACTGACCCTAAGTAGCACTAGATTTCTCAGGCTCCTAAAGACATTGCACTAGAAAGAAATGAGAAAAGGGACATTGTTTTTTCAAAAGTCACTCCGCTACCCAGAGGCAAACAGAATGGAATGCCGCGGCCTGGTTCCTAACCTAGGAAGTTCTATCAAACTGGGAATCCACACCAAGCATATCTGGTTTTCATCTCCTAATTTAATTTTAGAATGGAAAGATAATCATTAAAGCATCAGCTGCATGTCTCCCTGTCTTGAACCAAAAATGTACTTATTTGCACATTCCTGTTTGTATTTTAGGAATCACGGCATGTGTCTCCAAGGGCTGTCCTGAAAGGTAAGCTTCCCACTAGGGAAGGTTTTCCTTACCTGTACTTTGATTAGCATCCCTTGTTTCTATGGCAACGTAGAGAACCTATCCTTACAGAGCGATACCCTGAGATCGTTTTGATGTCTTTGTGAATGTTGAAGTTAATGAAGGTAGTGAAGTTATATGAATTAACCCCCAAATGAGAAAACAGACCATTCTTACTTCTCTGGAGAACATAATTGTGGTAGGTTTGCTGTGATTCAGATTAAATCGGTCATTCAAAAACTTTAGAATTTGGTGTCTCAGAAAGAGTATTGGAAACAAAGTGTGTTGCACTTTTGCCAAATAATTGTACAGGACGGAATGCTTTAGCAGGAAAAGACTCACAAATGTTATGTCGACTAGGTCCTACAGATATTTGGGTCTGAGAGGTGAAGCCTTTGAAGGATCAGAACATGAGCAGGGTAGCTCCCTGGCTACCATGGTTGTGGATTTTTTCTTGATAAAAGGTGCATCTAAGAAAGTAAAATTGGTATCTCTTTTAGTTTCCTAAGGCTGATCGAACTGGTTACCCCAAATTGGGTGGCTTATCACAACAAAATTGTGTTCTTTCACTGTTCTGGAGATTTGAAGTCCTAAATCTGAGTGTCAGGCAGGCTGACCTCTCTAAAGGGTTCTAGATGAGGAATCCCTTCTGCTGTATTTCATTTTCCTGTGGCTGCTGGCAAATTTCAGTGTTCCTTGAGTTGTGAGTACATCACTCAGATCTCTGCCCCTGTGTGGGCATGTGTGGGCATGCATTGTGACCAAATTTCTATCTTCTTTTAGAGTCCTGTCATTGGATTAGGACCCAAGATAATCCAGTGTGACTTCATCTTAATTATATCTGCAGACTCCTTTTCCAAGTATGGCAATATTCACAGATGCTAGATGCTAGAGGTTCGGCCATATCTTTTGGGGACATGTAATTTACCTATAACAATATCTAACCCTTAAAAGTGACTTGACTGACTTTGCATTGAGTATGGCTCACTAGGTATTTATGGGGCAAAGAGCTAACATGGTGTGGAGTGGTGGAAGGTCTCATTCCGTTGTTATACACAAAATGAAATATTGCCTATTTTTAAAGATGGGGTCACTATTTCTTGAGAACCAACTTCTTTCTTGAGCAAAATGAAAATTAAATGATTGCCACACGCCTATAATCCCTGTGGCTTGGGAGGCTGAGGCAGGAGGATCTCGAGTTCAAAGCTGGCCTCCGCAACCTAGCAAAGCCCTAAGCAACTCAGTGAGACCCTGTCTCTAAACAAAATACACAATAGGACTGGGGATGTGGCTCAGTGATCAAGTGCCCCTGAGTTCAATCCCCAGTTACCCACCCTCCACGAAAAAAAAAAGAAAAAGAAATCAAATAATCACATATTCTCTGCAGAGATTAATGCCCTTGGGTAAATGTTAGTGCATGACCCAGACTCTCAGATGTTCAAAATAGTAAAATGCTATTACTTGGCTGCTTCAGATAGTTTTTATAAGTCAATATTGAGTGAGGGTTTTTTTTTTTCTTTTTACCAATTAACTATTTCTCTGTAACAAACCACCCCAAAATTCAGTGGATAAAAACAATAATCATTTTTCAACTCTTATGAGTCTCCAGGGCTGGCTGTTTGACTCTTCTGACTAGGAACTCCCTCTGTCTTGACTGGGTATGTTCACTCAATTGGCATCAGTGGAAGAAGGTCCAACTCTGTTCTTCCAGAGGGACCAGACCTGTTTCTCATGGTAGAAGAGTAAAACAAGATATTCTGAGTGTTCTTCTCAAACTTGCCATGAACTCCTGGTTTTCCCTCCTTCCACCTCTCTGCTGATAGCCCACCTTACCCGGGGAAGTAGGAGTGATCTTCATGTATCTGATCCCAGCATCACTTCCACCACTGTGTCTTTGATTGTCCCCTACTCTCGTTGGATTGGTTTTGAGCTTCGAAAGATTCAGCACCATCTGATTAATTTCCTTCATTTTCCACCATGTTCCAACATAGGTTCAACTTCCTTGAAATTCTTTAAATCCCTTCAAGAGGCCTTATTTCCCCCTTGCCTTTGCGAATTCCCTGTCAGCTGTGAGAATCTGTTCTCCTGCCACATCTCCCAACTCTCTTTGATCAGCTCTTTCTATAGCAGGTTGCAGACTCACTTCAGGAGAACATCTCTGGTTCCTTTTATCTGGATGAGACTTTCCTCCAGTTCCAACACAATAATTGCACCCTGCCATAATTACTTGCTTAATTATCTCACTGTTCCCCTGTAGACTTTGGAAGCCAGGAATCCCAACATTCAGGTTAGCATGGTATTTTAGGAACCCAGCAGTATATGCCCAAGAAATATCCTCAGCAATTTTCCATGGAAAGAATGCAAGATTTCATGGGACCTTCTCCATTGTGATTTCTATGTCCTAAAGTTTTAAGTGGTTGGTCATTTCCAGAATTAAGGCTGAAAATGCAGAAGTTCAGGATTCTTCAGTTTCATGATACTCCATTGGCCCCAGAAAGAGGATCCTGGCAACTTGCTGGTTGGAAAACATGGCGGCTGGTGAGATAGCATGGCCTTCAAACAGTTACTTGATTTACACATTTATGCTTCTTTAACTTTTAATTTTAAAAATCAGCAAATTTGAGTCAGTTGCCAACATTTAGAAATAAGGAGATTTCATGTCAAAGGATGGTTTCCAGAATATCTCAAAAGATATCAGAGGGTTTTGTAACCTCAGCCTTCATTCCCAGATGGCAGGAGGACTGAACGGAGCAACAGCCTCCTGCCCTGGCCTCTTCCATTTCATTACCCACTGTCACTTGGTTTCTGCATGGCCCCGCCCAGCACCTGAATTCAGGGTCTCCAGCTAAACGAAGACAGGTGGACTGATGGAAGGTGGGTGCTTCCTCAGACTCTCTGTGTTGGGTCTGTGAAACAAAGATGGTGGTTCCAGTTGTGGAATGGACCAGTTAGTTCCTCCTGTCTTAGATTCATCAGCTAAATTTGGTCACAATAACTGTCTTCATGTTCAAAGTCTTGTGCTTGAGCTCCTGGTCTAATATTTGAGCAGATAACCTAACCTCTCTGAGACTCCCCCAGCCCATCTGAAAAAGTGGGACAATCATATTCTTCATGGGTTTGCGTAATGTCAGCTTGTTTTCTTAATAACACCAGATTTAGTCTAGCTTCCACACGGAGGGAACAGAAGAGAGAAGTCGCATTCTTCTCTGGACTGGTACAAGTACTTTGCATAGTTTGCTAGACAGAATTAACAATTAAAATACAGCAGCTACTGATCCATCTGATCCATGCTACAACATGCATGAACCTTGAAAATATTATAAAGAAGTCCTGTATGGGAAGTCACTTACTGCAGGTTTCCATGGGCATGGATTATCAGCATGGGCAGGACAAAGCAGTTCAGTGGTTAGTACCTAAGGGGCTACAGCAATGGGGAGTAACTGCTTATCATCTTTTGGGGGTGGTCAAATCATTCTAGAATTAGTAGTGCTGATCATATAACATGGTGTGTATACTCAGAAACATCGAGTTGTCCCTGAATCGCATATTTTACGGTCCATTGGATTAGTAAGGTAATAAATAAGAAAATGAAGTTTCAGGAAGAAAACATTTTTGTTTTTGACTCTAGTATCTAGGGGAAAGGATAGAATAAGCAGTCTTTTGTTCAGATCGGTGCAGACGGTCCTCCTTCATGTTTGACTTACCTGCCCTCCAAAACCAAAGAGCAAATCTCACTGCTAATTGTCAGGATTCATGGTCCTACTCAAAAGTCAGGAGCCACGAGGTCAGACAGAGATTGTCCATATTTAAATCCTTCCATGACTACCTGCTTAAGCTTATGTTCCCCAAACTGAAAAACAAGGATAGAAATAGCCATTTGGGGGGATAGGGAAGTAAATGCCAAATACTTACAATGGCGCCAGCTCAGAAGTAGGCCCTCAATAATTGATTCTTTTATAATTAGTGCTATTTGGTTGTAAATATTAGGCTATAACATTAGGTGGTTGGCAGTATGCTCTTCCAGGGCTGGATGCCTCTTGATGGTATCTTGGCCAGAAAGAAGAGAAGGACTGGAATTTCTGTTAGCACTTAATGAATTTAATCAGCTCCTCAGGGACTCTTGATAGAGCAGGGAGATATTTAATGGGGAAACATAATTTTTATTCTCTGTGTTTCTCTTGATCGTGGACAGAGGTAACATTACCTGAGCTGAGAACAACGCTAACATACAGGAGCAAGATGTTAGGACATAGAAGACGCATCCTATGGCCTTCTGGTAGAATGTTCTGTGCATGTGCTTCTGACTGCTACTTAAGCTGCTGCCAATAACAACGTAAGCTGCTGTCTGCAAATGAGCTATTCAGTTGTCCCCCATTTTTATTATTTATGATTTTTTTTCCCTTTCAGTAACATTGAAAGGAAAAATAAATTTTTTAAACTCTGGGAACTTAAAATCGTGGTGGTTAGACTATAAAAGGTAATTGCATTATTCTGAGGAGTATATTATCAATTCTAATAATCTGCAGAAATAGTTAATCTTAATTATGGAAAAAAAAATGTCAACATGAATTGCTCCATTTGATCCAATGACTGTTTTGTGCGTTTTTCCTGCGGATAATGGAAGGGATTATGTTCTGTCCAATGGCCAGATTAAGAGGAGACTTGAGAACCATTTATTCTCAGAAATGGTTTGGAAGGAACCAATTAGTGCACCAGTATCTATGTTGGGACTGCTGTTACCGTGGTAAATAAGAGATTTACATTCCCTGGAATATCGTGCATGGTGTTCACTAGAGGTGACATAATAAGTAGGTAAAGTAATACAGTCGTGTTAAATGCTGTGAAGAAAGGGAAGACAAAGCAGGCTGAAGGGGCCGCTTTCTGTGGATCTGCGTCACGACTAACCTGCTTTGTGACCCTGGGTAGTGACTTCTCACAAAGGGGAACTGGATTGCTACTAATGTGCTGCATGGATCATTTGCTCTCCCTGGCGTGACACTCTCTTTAATCTCATTAATGCTTTTTAGCATCGTGTTTATTTGATGTGATATTATATTGCAATGCCTGATTTATTTAAATCAACAGGTGGCTGACGTTCCTTTTTTGCTCTTTTCAACCCTTGTGATTCATCCCAGGTGCATCTCCTCTTAGTAGCCTATACCTCTACTTTCCAGCCTGATTTTCTTTTATTCTTTTAACAAGGAAATTTAATGTATCTGCATTTGTTTGAGCTCTTGAAATAATTTTCATCTTCTTTTTGCTGTCAAGTGTTGCATTTCTGCATACTTTGAAACCTTCTCCTGGGTGAACTCTTTCCTCTATTCCACTCTTCCTCATGATTATCTGGGGTTTTCATTCTATTTATGCTTTTAATAGGCTTCCTTAAAATTTTGACCCAGTGAAGCCAAATGTAACAGCATTCCCAAATACAGCCTGTCTTTAACTCCGTACCATCCAGAGTCCCAAGGAATTCCTGTGTGTGTATAGTTTTGAGTTCAACTTGATTTTTCTTTCAATTAGAATATGGTGTTGTCATATTTAATAAAAAAGACATAACTCATGTAAATTTTTCTGTGTATTTACTAATTTTTTTCATCATTGCATCTAGTATTCTACTTTCTTGGAGTTTCAGTTCCTTTTATGCAT
The DNA here is from genome assembly GCA_020662805.1 of Glaucomys volans. NCBI lineage: Eukaryota > Metazoa > Chordata > Mammalia > Rodentia > Sciuridae > Glaucomys > Glaucomys volans. The sequence continues at coordinate 216,739 of JAJEJO010003466.1, read as the reverse complement.
TTAATATTAGTTTGAGCATGTTCTCTTTATGATGTATGCTCTAATCTTTATCATTAGATATCATTTTTGCGCATATTTTTGGAACAATATAAACCAGGCTTGGAATTCCCACTTGGCTGTATTTTCTTCCCCACCAATTATTTTATTTACTCATTTTCTACTTTTCCTTATTACAGGTAATGGCCTCTGCTCTTATTGAAATTGTTATCCTTTCATTTGTGATCTTTTTTTCTGTTTGCTTTTATGATCATTTTTATGGAATTCCACTATTGTATGATGATGTCCAAGTGTGCATTCACTGTTGGTCTTTCTCAAGGGATATTAAATACTTTTCAATCTGAGCACACGTTTCTTTTTTTCAGTTTTAGAAAATTATTATTATTTGAATATTGATGCTCAAAGTATTTTTCTCTTGTCATTTTTCTGCATATCAAATTACACATATTATGAACAATTTATTCTTCTATCCAGAACGTTGAATACTATTTGATTTTTTTTTCTTCACATCTCCATTTTGCTTGGTAGAAAAATTCCTCAGAGTCCTCTAATTTTTAAATTCTTTCTTCATCAGTGTCTACTTGACTATCTGACTTTTAGTAGCAGTCAAGATGACTCAATTTTGCTGCATTAGCAAGCAGCCCTAAATATCGTGGGATAATGCAACAATGTAACGATGTCTCTCAAGCTTCTCATGCTCCTTGTCCAGTGAGAGTGAACCAGGGAACTCTGCTCACAGTATTTCCTCTAGTTCCATGTTGGTGGAGGTGCCTTCAGAGAATGTTTCCATGATTGCTGGGAACCTGCTCATCCACAGGCTCTAAAAGCAGCTTCCCACACCTTTCTCTCACTTTCCATTGGCAAAGGAAGCAACATAGCCATAGATAATTCCAAAGAGGACAAAGAAAGGAGGACCCCAGTATTTATGAAACACATTTCACGATTACCACACATTCCACTATTTTTTAAGAATTTTTACTTTTTGTTTTTCAGTTGAAGTTTCTAGAAAGTTGTGTTTGGTAGATTATTCTGACTTTATCAGATCATGATGTTGTGTTACTTCGTTATATAGATTCAATTTCCTTTCTATCTCCAATTACTTTTCACACATAATTTCTGCTCATGTTCATTCATCATTTGGTTTCAGTACTTCTGTTTTCAGTTCCTTTTACTGTATCAGCTCTCTTTGTGGTCTTTGTGGTAGTTTTTTAAAAATTTTCTTCCCCTACTGTTTTGTAATTTTGTATTATTAACTCATCTTAGATAAATGTTTATTTTCTTTGGCATGGTGCAGACCCTGTCCTCTGAAACCATCCCTCAAGAACCATTTAATTTGTCCTTTAATTGAGGATTTAGGATGTAAAGAGTTCCCAAACCATTGTTTGTGTGAATTTCTTGCATATCAAGTATGGTCCACTTAGATGATAGAATCCCAGACTTGAGACTTGAAGTTTCAGTTTCTCACACTGAACACTTTGCTGTCAGAGACAACAAAATTCCCCACCTGTTCCTTAAAGCATGTGAGTAGCTTTCCAAGTTTCTCTTATGAATTTAGGAGATCTGTCTGCCTATGGCCCAAGGCCATTGCTCCTCTCACTAGACCTCCTTACCCTGGCTCACCACCCCTCAGGCCTATGGAAAGATTGGTCTATTCCTGAAGCACCAGCACATTAGCGGAGATTTATTGCTTTGTCTCTGATTTCTTAGTTTCTTTATGACACTCTCAACATTCCCTTTCTACTGTTTGAGCTTGATTTATTTTTAAGAAATTCTGTTTGGGTTCTATTTTATTTTCCTGTGTCTATAGGTAGGCATTGGTCTGCATTAACGGAGTCCATCATTCCAGTTTTCAATATTGGAAGCTTCTGGCATTAACTTTGTAATCGATGAGGAAAGGTTTTCAAATTATCAAATCCACAGTGCTCTTGGTATCTCTGTGTATGAACCCATGGGAGGACAACCCAAAAATGGTGTCAGGACTCTTATTTCTACTTTGATATGAATCAATTGTGTGATGCCAGGCAATCATATAACTTCATTGGCCTCAAGTTTCCCCATCTATAAAATATGAGGTTGAAATGTAATTTCTTAAAGAAAATAAATGCATTCTAAGGGCTTGGGATATAGCTCAGTGGTGGAGTCTTGCCTGGTTGTGTGAGGCCTTGGGTTGCAAGCACAGGGCCACAAAAAGGAAAAGTCAAGAGGAAATGAAAAAGCAAAAGCAAAGAAAATATACAATTTAAATAAATGCAATGTGTTCCCTAAGCCAAGCAAATTTGAATACGACATGTTCTTGTGAACTATCCTACTTCCTCCTCAGTTCTTTAATATTTAATTCTTTATTTCCAGCAGAATTCTTGTTAACCTACCTTATTGCAAAAGATATGTCTTCACCCCACATTTGTGTAAAGAACAATCATGTCTTATTAAACCTGGAATTGAATGAAATTAGGTTTGCCATTTCAAGGCTCTCAAGAGCTAATATCAACATAAAGCCTTCGTTGATTGTTGGAAGATAGTGTTTCAAAATCACCCTCCAAAGCAAGGCTGTCTTATTGCCTTCCACATTCAGGGAAAAAAAAAAAAAGAAAGAAAGAAATTAAGGTACATTTTTACCTTGTCATGTTTGAACTAAGACATATGGTAGCCTGTCAAAATTGCAAAACAGTGTTTTAAAACATTCAGCACAAAATGGCCCTTCTAATTGCAAGAGAAATAGAAGAATGTAAAATTCATAGATCACCCAGACAGAGGGGAATTCCTTTTAGGATGTTCTTTTTAAAACTGGTCACAAGAGCTGGGGGTATAGCTCTGGGGTAGACTAGCACTCCCTAGCAATCATCGGGTCCTAACTTTCATCCCCAGGACTGCAAAAATAAAATAAAATGATATAAAATGAATAAAAATGATACAACACAAAACAAAACCCTTCAGACATCATGATTTGCATCCAGAAATGAAGTACCACCACCTATTACCCAGGAGGCCAGTAAATTCCTGTCGGTTCATGTTTTACCCATGTGAATTTTAAGGGAAAGACAAAAATTGTATAGTAGTCTCAATTTTTAATAGAAATATCTTTTAAAACCCAAGTCAGAGCTGGAGACTGATGATCTAGCTTGAGAATATTGGGATCACTCTGCTTTAGCATACAGGTAGCTATGGATCCTATTACCTAGTGGAGAGAGGAATGGATAGTGGTAATAGGATCCCAGATGGAGTGCCTTGGACCAGTGGAATGGACTGAACATCGAAGCAAACAACCAGAAACAAACTAGAGAAAATTGAGACACATTGGTACAATAAAACAGAAGGTTCACAAAGGTGAAGTTGATTTTAAAAGGCAGAAAGATCCTGCACTGGGATGCTGCTAAGATCTCTCTGGTACCCTGTTGGGGTGGGTCTGGAAGAGTTGGAGGGACCTACCTTACCCAGGAAGATCTCTTTTAAAGGTGAGATTGGTACTTGTCTCAAAGGTCAAGGACCCAAATGGGTCTTAGAGAAGTGGTCCTGGTTCTTTTACTTTTCCATCCACCTTTGAAATAAAAGACGACAGATAAGATGAAGGCAAGCTTGATCCTCACTAGAAGGAAACTTTTAAGGGAGAACCATGATTATAGCCATCTTCAAAGATGGCGGATGCTGCATCTCAGGAAGGTGCCAGATTAACTGTGGGTAATGGCGGTGGTGTTCTTAAGAGCTTGGAAACTTGGGATTTAAAGAACAGGTGGATGGTTATACATCTGCTGAATAATCTTCTTAACCTCATCTGTGCTCTACAGCAACAAAGGCAGGAAAATAAAAATCTCCACCAAGTGGTTCATGGCAGTGAAGTAAACAGACCCTCAAAAAGTACACAAAGGCAAATCTGTCCTGACGCTAATAATTTTGAACAAAGGAGACAGGCAATTGATGTAAAGTGCTGTGTACAAGTCATAGTAAGTATGTCTAAATAAAGAAGAAAATAAAGTAGAACTCTAGGAATGCTTGTTTGTTCAAGATACTTCTAAAGCTATTATTCACTGAGGGACTAAATCCCTCTTAATGTCTCTCCATTAAATTTATTTTTTCATGAAATAGCTACAAATGAGTAACTCTCAGTCAATAGTTAATTGACGCTCATAAATTTAATCAGGCTCCATCTAGATGTCTCACTAGCCAATGAAAATTTAAGCCAGGCATGGATAAAAATGAAAAATGGGAGCAAATGAGGAAAATGGTTCCCAACTTGGGTAAAAAGGAGAATACAAATTTAATGCTTTAAGCTACTATTTAATTCTGCCCCCATACATGTGTCTCAGTGTAAAATGAAAGTGGACAATTTGGACACTCGGGTTGTCTACAAGGTAATAGTTCCATGTTTTAGTAATGCTGTGTTAAGTCTCTTTGTTACAGGGCTGGGGCCTTCCACAAAACCGAGGCACCTGGAGGCCCCCTTTTGCCCCAGGTCTTGGGATCAGGCCAGAAAGATGTCAGATATGTTGCTGAGAGTAATGGGCATGCTAGAAGGGATGGGGAAGGGTACAGGAGACACTCTCAGGGGAGAGAGTGGGTCCTCTCAGAGAGGAGAGAGACAGCATGTTCCTCCTGCCCTTTGGTTTTATTGGGGTCCCAGGGAAGTTTCCGGAGAGTCCAGTCCAGGTCCCCCTCTTGGCTTTTGATTGACAGCAGGATGACATGGCTATCAATGGGCCGCCATGACTCGAGGTCACTTCGGCTCCTGCTGACTGGCTGTAACTAGAACCTGTTCTTAACCAAATTTATGGATAGGTGGGTGGGTATCTTTATCTCTCCAGGTTCTGGACCGGGTCTTTGTAAGGGTCACAGAGGTCCCCCTCTTCCAGGTAATATTGCCATTTCAAGTCCTCACTTTCACCTGTTGGTAGAGGGAATATTACCATCTAGGGATGCTGGGTTTGTTGTTGCTGTTCGGCAAAGAATGGAAGAACAGGGGGCAGAGAGAGCAAGCAAGAAGTAGGTTGATTGCAAGGTGACAGAGAGAGACTTCTCCAAAGAGAAGGGGCCCCAGAGTTGGGAATCTGGTAGGGGAGTGTGGGCCTGTTCTTTGTATGGTCTCTGGGATTTCTTCCTTTCTTATCTCCTCCCTGTTCACACGCTCCTGACTATTATTGATTGGTGCCCCCTCTGTCCATGCATCTGTTTTAGTTTTTCTATTGGGTCCCCCAGTTGGGAATGCAAGTACAGAAGTGTCTGTCTGATGGGGTCCCCCACTGTGTCCACAAGCACTTTTATCAACCAGGAAGGTGAGCTCATCAGAAGACCCTCTCCAGGCTCCTTGGTTCTGGCCCCTCCCAACCTCCTCACCCGCCATCTTGCCCTGGCTGCCTCCGCCCTGCTCCATCTCCCTCAGGTGGATTTCTGAGGAACATTAGCATATCTTATGGACTTAAGCCCAGTGGGGCTGCAGGTCAATTAGTTTTTAAAAGAGAAAGCGTGTGGTTGGTCAGCACAGCGGGCCAAGTTTATAGCATTATTCTCCTAACCTTGTGTCCCCAACACTAGGGTCTATTTGTCCCCTGTCCTCTCTATTGAGCTTATCTGAAACGTACTGACCACTAAAGCTCAAGTTGCATAATCATAGAAGGACATAGTGGTTCCTCTGCATGGTTGTGAGATCAGTCGCTGACCCAACTGCAGAGAGCAGACTCCTAGGACCCCTAAGTGAGTGTACCCCAGATGCCACCAAGGCTGAATCTCTCCTTTCACAGGAGAGGAAAACAAGTTTAGAAATGTTTGCTTCAGAGGTACAAATAAGTCACATAAAAGGAAAGTCACAGCAGATATCACGTGGATGGTGAGAAGGTCATCACCTGCATTCTCCTCCATAGGGACAGAACGAGGGTCGCCTTCAACCACTAAAACCCTGACTGTAGCCGTATTCTCCCGAAATGGAGCAGAGCAGGGGAGTGCATGTGGGCTTCAGAAACAGAACAGAGGATCCCACTTCCATGTGGGATCTAGAAGCTCTGAACTCCCAAGAGCAGCTGTAGGGTGATAACCAGAGTGGTGGGTGACAGAGAGGAGGGAGGGGCTTGGGAGATGTCAGTCAAAGGACACAGTGTTGGATAGACTGGAGCAGTGAGTGTTCAAGACCTGTTGTGCAGAAAGGTGACCTCAGGCAAAGTATTATAATACTATTTTTTTCCCATTTTTTGGTACTGGGAATTGAACCCAGGGGCACTTACCCACTGGTCACATCCCCAGCCCTTTCCATTGTTTTTGGTTTTGTTTTTAAATTTTGAGACATGTTCTTGCTGAGTTGCTTAGAGCCTCCCTAAGTTGCTGAGGCTGGCTTTGAACTTGCTATCCTCCTGCCTCAGCCTCCCAAGTCGCTGGGATGACAAACGTGTACTATGCACCTGGTCAATATTATATTTCACATTTCACCACAGAATATAAATAAGCATGATGATAGGACATTTTTATTTCATCATTCCATTCTTTACTATACCCTATTACGATTTGTCTTTATAATAGTATGAATAAAAGCACATTCTTTTCCATTTTTTCATTGGTGCGGTATGGTTGGTCATGATGGTGGATTTGTGGTTCCATATTGTAATGCACACACTGTAACAATGTACATTGGCCAGTATCATTGCCCAGTAGTGCCCCTTTTCCTTGCCTTTCTTCCACCCCTGCTCCTTTTCCTCTACTCAGCTGACCTCCCTGAGTTTCATGAGTTTGCCCCACTTTTCTTCTCTCTTTCCTCTTTGGCTTCCACATATCAGAGATCACACATGACCCTTGACCTTCTGAGTTTATTTCACTTAACATAATGGTCAGAGTACCTAGTTGCCCTGGAACGGGTCATCTGCAAGGTGGTAAAGGAGTAACGGAGCTTTTGTGTGAGTCTGATATCAATAGGAGGCGGTTCTGCTTTCATCTGGTGCTGCAGAAGAGTCACACTCGGCTGAGAAGATTGCTTCCATGGGTGTCTGGGGCATGCACAGCGTCCCCCCTGCCCCGCCCCAGCCTCCTATTTCTTGTCAAAGAGCCAAGAGATGGAGAATCCCATTTGTCAAGCAGACAGAAGCCATTTGGGGAAAATGCAAATTAAAAGGCTCCAAGATAGAAACAGGAGCATTAACAGGAGGGAGTGTCTTGGGGATGCTTGTGTCCGATTGCATCAGGGAGTTGGGACAGCATATGAGTCAGGCCCTCTTGGTGGAGAAGCCCCTCTGTGTAGGCACTGGGCAGCCAGGAAGCGGGAGGAGCTATTTAAAACTGCCAGCCTTGTTTTTCATGCCCCCAACTGGTACCCACTAAGGGACACCCTGGGTCTATGCACCGTGTTCACATTCCTCAAATAATCCTCCCAACTTCTGACCTGAGTCAAGCCCTGGTGATAGAACTGGGTCCCCATTTCTGGGTGGGAATACCAAAGTGCAGAGTATCAGAGCGGTTTCTGCCTCAGGTTCCCCCAGGGATTCAGAACGTGAGCTGACATTAAATGTTGGCTTCTGCAAACCTCCTGGAAGGTCTTGATGAAACCGGAGCGTCAATGTGCTCTTGTCGGATGCATTTGCTCAGTGGCTCGGCCAGCAGGTTTCAGTTGTGCCAAAGAGAAACCCACTTGAGCAGCCCCGGTTCAAAGCTCATGTACCTGGAGGGAAGGTTCGAGGAATTTCTGGGAAACCCAGTTGAGGAGCCAGCCCTGTGTAGGGCTGCATCCACAGCTGCCTTTCGGGTTTTCTGGAATGATGTGGGCGTTCTCAGTCCATAGTCAAGGTTGGCTGTCCCTCCCTCCCGTCGTCTCTCTTCTCCCACCCTGGGTGGCTCTTTTTCTTTTGCAGTTTCCTTTTTCTACCGTAGCCTACACTTGGTTGAAATTGGCCACCAGCGCTGGGCTGAGAGGACCCACTGGCTCCCTTGTTTAGGACTTGCATCGTCTCTCTGTCCCAGCCAGAAATCCCACAATGACAGAAAACCCCTCCTGCAATCGGTTTGTGGTGTCACCAGGACTTCCTTTCAGCCTGGGTGTTGGGAACATCTGGGACAAAGGCCTGCATGCTCTCAAACAGCCCAAAGACCCTCCGCTCCCCTCCCCTCCCCTCTGCAAAATAAACCTTCATTTAATCTGCAAAACAAACCTTCCATTTCCCATCACTTACAACATTTCTAGCTCTCGGGGAGGGAGGATGGAGCAGGAACCTATTTAGGCAAAATTATTTTTGCAAATTTAACACAATGGGACCGGGAGCCAGACAAGGGTGATGTTCTTATTGTCTGTTATTTGGGGGAGGCTGAGGCAGGAGGTTCACTGAATCTTGGGATTGAGGTTAGGATGGGCAACAGAGTGAGACCTCATCTCTTTTAAACATGGGTCGCTAGGGCATCGATGCCCTTGGCTTGACTTTGGTCTTCTTCATGATCTCTGACTCTTTGTTCAGGCAGCAGAGTGTTTTATTATTATTATTAATTACAAGAGATATTCGAATACTGTTAAAGACTCGCACATTTTTACCAGAAAATCTGAGGCTGTCAAACACAATCAGATTCATGCAGAGTAGATGGCAAGTGTGTGTTTATTATAACTTGGTAGCTACAACAGTGCTTCTCAAACTCAAATGTGCCTGCAGATCCCTTTGGGAATCTTGTTGTGAATTCGAATTCTGCTGCAGAAAGCTGGGATGAGGGCTGAGAATTTGCATTTCTAACCAGGTGATCAAGACACTGGGAGTCCACAGACCAAGCTTTTAAGTAGTGGAGACATTAAAATAATGATTCTGTAAGAGCTAAAATCAGCTTATGTTGTAGTGAGTGTTTTAGAATAGAGTAGGAAAAGTTTATTTGGGGCACATGGTTTTAGAGGTCTCAGTCCATAGATGGCTGTCTCCATTGCTCTGGGGCCGGAGGTAAGGCAGAACATCATGGTGGAAAGGTATAAGGGAGAAACACAGCTCAGGACATGGCAGTCAGGAAGGAGAGAGGGAGAGAATATGAATTCTACTCACTAGGGACAAAATATATACCCACAAGGCACGCCCCCCATGATCCACCTCCTCCAGCCACACCCTTCCCACCTCAGTTACCACTCAGTCAATCCCATCAGTGGATTCATGCATTGACTGTCAAGGTTCTTAGAATCCAATCATTTCACCTCTTACGTTGTCTCCCACATGAGCTTTTGGGGGACACCTCACATCTAAACTGTAACAAGATACTCTAGTGACACATGCCTACCAATGCTTGTTATAGCAGCAAGACTCTCAGTAGCCCAGTTATGAAACCACAACCTAGGCGTCCCTCAGTAGACAATTAAATAAAGAAAACGTGGCCTAGGTACGCCATGGAGTTTAACTCAACCTTAAAGAAGAATGAATTGATGTCATCTGCTGGTAAATGGATGGAACTGGAGACCATCATGCTGAGTGCAGTTAGTCAGATGCAGAAGGAAGTCAAGGGTTGAATTTTGCTTTTTCCTCCTGAAGCTGGAGAGAAAGAAGGAACTCAAGAAAGTGGAGAGGATCTCATGGAAATGAGAGGGAGAGCGGTGGAGGAGAGGAAGGGGATTGAGGAGGAGGGAGAAGAGGGATTAAAAACAGGAACTGCAGAATGAAATGAACCCAACTCTGTTATATGCATGTGTGAATACATCCCAGTGTGTGATTTTGCTGTGTTTTCTTGCTGTACTAGGGATGGATCTAGGACCTTGGGCATGCTAGGCAAGTGCTCAACCACTGAGCTTCGCCCCCATCCCCAAGTCCCCTTTGACATACAACTCTAAGACAACAAACTAACGAAAAAGAAAGATGCTGGCTTTGCATCCAGAATCACTGTATTTTTCAAAATAAAAAAGAATAGTCCATCTTTGGTTGAGTTAGGTTACTCAAAGACAGCCCCGTGTGAAGCAGCATCAGTATGAAAAGCATAATTCTGCTGGTTCTACCAACTTCGGGGGCTCGTATTCATGATGGGGATTCTGTGATCTTTTGTACACTTTAGTGAAAATTACCACCTCCACAGCCCTAATTCAGTACCACTGCCTGGCTCTCAGCTCAAGCACGTATTGTCCACGTGAACCTGGATGCAGGAAGGCAGATCTATCCATCTGGCGGTTGAGATTTTTGTGCAAAGGAGAACCCAGGATGCAGAGAGATTGTTGATTGATACTAAAATTTTGGCAGCTGTGAGTATATGTTCAGCAATGAGATGGGTCACTTGGGCTAAAGGGGACCCATGACAGTAAAATGCAGATTTATTAAGGACCTTTCAGCTGTGTCCTTTCTCAATGCTGAAATAAATAGTGTCCTATTTGAATGATACGATCCTGCACTGGGTAATTTAGCTTTGATGAACCACTATAGATCGTTACCATCTTCTTAATCCCGGATGTATTTGGTATCACGCTTTCACACCTGCAAATATAAAATGTGGTACGATATTCAATATATCCTGAAAGAATACACTGCGGAATAGATCATATTTCACTTAGAGGTTTTTAAAACAACTCCAGCGATGGTCTTTTATGTAATAAAATGTATGAATTCTTCACTCTCCAAGTGATTTATAAGCCCACTATGAGCGTTATCAATGGATGGGGAACATCTGTTTGTCCCCGTGGACTGCTTTGTACAGTGTGCAGGAGGGAAAGTCAGGTCTGACAAAATCCTTTCTTTTCACTAGTCACAGTTTCTACTAGCTTTATTTTTGATGTACTTGACGAAAATGATAAATGATTTCTATTGAAACTAGATGCGTGTAGATCATGAAGGGATATGCTAGCCCACTTAGCAACCTGAGTAATAGTGTATCTTGGTGGTCTCGCTGTTTTCAGGCTCCCATTTTCCACTTGCAGCTTGAAGATAGTCATATTTGCCTCTCAGGATAATATGGATGGAATGCAGTCTATGCAAAAGCATCTCACTGGCACTTGGCATATGAAGCACTCAGGAAATACTCTCTTCCCTTCTCATTTCCTGAATCATTTAATATCTTTAAGAATAAGCTTCTAGCAAAGTGGTAATTCTCTTGACTTACCTTGGCACCTTGAATACTCCTGGGTGGCTGGCACAAGTTTTAATTATAAACTGCATTGAACAATTAATGGTGTAAACTGGCTGAGGGAAACCTGCTTTCAGAACTAATGAAAAATAACTGTAGAGGATCTACTATTGTCTACAGCCCCTATTTGCATGTCTAAGTGAGTAATAATGATAAACAGATCCAAACTAAATACGTAGTCATTTTTATCATGTCCTGTCAATTTAGTGGTCCTATATAAGAACTGCCATCATGGCATGTTAGGGTTTGGATGTGAGGTGTCCCCCAAAAACTCACATGGGAGACAATGCAGGAAGGTTCAGAGGAGAGATGATTGGCTTATAAGAGTCTCAACCCAATCAGTGAATTAATCCCTGATGGGATTAATTGAAGTGGTAGGGTGTTGCTAGAGAAGATTGGAATTGGGATGTGGCTATGGGATTTATATTCTGTATCTCACTAGTGGAGACTCTCTCTTTGCTTTCTGATCACCATGATGTGAGCTGCTTCCCTCTGCCACACTCTCCCGCCATGATGTCCAGCCTCACCTTGAGCCCTGAGGAATGGAGCCAGCCTTCTATGGACTGAGACCTCTGAAACTGTGTCCCTTCCTAGAAACCTTTCCTCCTCTATAATTGTGCTGGTCAGATCATTTAGTCACAGCAGTGAAATAGCTGATTAAAATGTGACATGTCATAGAGATCCTTTTTTATCCCCAGTAGAGTTACTAGATCAAGGGGTCTAGGTCCCCTGATAAAATACCAGAATAGAGGGCTAGGGAAATAGCTCAGTTGGTAGAGTGCTTGCCTCACATGCCACAAGGACCTGGGTTCAATCCCCAGCACCACCAAAAAAAAAAAATATATATATACACACATATATAATGCTTATATATGATATATATACACACACACATATGTGTGTGTGTGTGTGTGTGTGTGTATGTGTGTGTATATATATATATATATATATATATATATATATAATACCAGAATAAGTTATGAGCAGAGGCTCATGGTTGCCTCCCACAGGGCCTGTGTGCTGAAGTGCAATGGTCACCTCCATTGCAATTACCTGAGTCCCTGAGAAAAGCACTTCCCCCGTCCTCCAGATGCAGTTAAGTGGTGCTGGTGGATGTGTGGATTTGTTGTATGTGTAAGAGCAAAGCATTGGATCATGCTGGGACTTTCCCTTGGTTCAAGTAAAATAGTCCTGCTCTCCATCTGAATTACAGAAGTATTTATTCGCAGGTATGAATCACCCCGGTCACCCTCTCGTAGCATGAAATGGTGACTTAGTGTGATTTGATGCCACCCAGAGACGTCTGTCAGGTCTGCATGATTTAATCAGCTGAATGTGAATTTACAGCTAGAGTTGAGTTGATTTCATGAGGCAGGATCATGGTCCGGTGAGAGAGAGGAGCACATTGCTATGTGATAACTACAATACATGATGTACAATATGCCTCGTAAATATAGGGTACAAGCCTCTGATGTCTATCCAGGAACTGCTCTCAGGAATTATTGGTGCATCTGTTATAGACAACTTGGGTCCTGTGGTTTCTGATGGAAGTTACATAAATATCAGTATGATCTATTAAAAAAATCATCATTTTCTACCCCAAGACTGAGCAAAACCCAAACTAGCATATGCCTAATTGAAATCATGTATTATTGGTTTCCATTGAAATCATGGCATTATTGGTTTCCATCCAATCATGTATTATTGGATTCCATTGAAATCATGGAATTATTGGTTCTCTCATTCACTAGCTAAGCAGTTATTTTGGTTCCTACCAAATGCTGAGTACCGTGTGCTGTGCTGTTCAGCAGAGATCTTGCCCAAACGGAAGTCATAGAGTGCAAACCAGAGGGATGGATCTTCACCTCGTATTGTCACGAGACCTGCATTGGTGAAGAGTGAGGTTTCAAAACACACTGTCCCTGTTTGGGGACTTCCAAACAGAAGGTCAATTTGAACATGAATTAATGATGAATTTATATTGCCTAGTTTTTAGCAGTAAAAAATCTTATACTCTTCAGTAATGTTTCTGGATTCTTTTGGGTTTTCTTTTTTCTTTGCCTCCCTCCTCAGCAATTCCATTTCATCTTTCATTGATCTGGAAATACTGAAAAAATATAATTTTCCCAATATTTTAATCTCCTAGGTTTGTACAATGAAATATGAATAGGATCTTGAATAATGATGAAAACTGATTTTCAAAATCTTTTTTTTTTTTCCTGAATGCTTAATTTTTACCTCTTCTCAAATTTGGGTGTGGAGTTCAGGTTTTCCTTCAGCTTAGAGTGACAGGTGTTGACAGCAGCTCGTCATGGGGGTGATGAGAGGGTGCCTTACCTTTCTTAAGTCATTCTTGTTCTGGGGCCATGGTTTAAGCCCTTGGGGACCATCCATGATGAAATGTCCTTGAACAAGAAAAGGTTGTTCCTTGAATTTAATATAATTTAGTTATCTCTGTTTCCCAGGTGTGTCCTGGTATGAGCCTCACCCACCTTGGTTAACAACTCATTGGAAATGAGGACGTTGTATTAATACAGATTCTCTGTCTCAGTAGTTTTCAGCCAGAGGCAACTTTGCCCCCAAGATATATCCAGTGGCATCTGGAGACATTTTTCTTGGCACCGTTGGGGAACAGATGCTCTTTGCATCCAGTGGGTAGAGACCACCAGGGACCCTGCTAAACATTCCAGAGTGCTCAAGGTAGTATCCATGACATCAAGTGTCCAGGTAGCCATTCTTCGCTCGACACCATATCCTAAGGTCGGTCTCTGACTTTTGCCTCGTTTGTTCATACTTTCAGCATTCATGATCAAAAGAGAAATCAATCAACTAGTGCATTTATGCACATATATTGGAATAAGAACTGGAGATGACATACCCAGATATAAAATAAAATGAAAGCTTTCCTTTTGTAAAATAAAAGTATTTTCTACATAAAACAGCTGAAGAAATAGCTTCTAGGTATTGCGTGGCTGTGACATTGACATCTTGGTTCATTAAGAATACATTGGGTGCTGACCTTGTGGGTAGGTGGTGAGGGGCTACCAGAGACGGGGACAGATGCAGGCATTCCACGCCCCCCAGGTGTGTGCTTTCAGGACATTTGAAAGAGGTATTAAATAATTCCATAAATGCATGCTACCTGGATAATTTAATAAGTATCTGAAGGTCAGCAGAAGCATGGGGTGATCTGAGAACTATGCAAACTTGTGTATTGGAGGAGTCGGGTCCAAGAGCCCATTTGAGTAGAGAAAGGAAGAAGAGTAAGAGTCGACCAGACCAAGGAAGCTTTCCAGGCAGAGGACAAAGAACAGTGTGTAACAGCCCAGGTGAGAGGTGGTGTCTGCAGAGAACCTAAGAAGCCATGTGTGACCAAGCACAGCCATTAGGGAGAGCAACTTGAGATTTTGGCAACTCTTCAATCCACCAAGGGGCCTGTGAACTGGGTAAAGGATTTCTGGCTTTATTCTAAAAGCAAGAGAAGACTTCCAAGGAGGAGAGTAACCATGGCAGGATTCACTCTCAGAGCCTGAGAGATCATGACAGGTCAAGTTGTTGCAGGAGCAAATCCTGTCATCCTTCCGTGATGGAAGTGTCCTGGTGTCCATGTCTGAACCCATCCAAGCCCAGCTGATTTCTCTCATGTATTTAAATGCCCAAGCATCCTCTCCCTCTGTGCAGCCCAGCCTTAGTCCCCCTGTGCTAAGATATTATTTATGCATCACTCAAGGAAGCAAGCTAGTGTTCTCAAATGTCTCCCATTTAGCAACTGAAGGAACTAACTAATGTTCGTTGGTTATTTACCAAGTGCAAGGACTGGGCTGAACTGTTTGCATCTATCCTTCCTCTAAGGCACTTGTTATTTTCTTATAAAGATGAAAAATCCAGGCCTTGCAGATGCTAAAAAGCCCTCCTCGTTTAAGAACCTGCAGCTAGTAATTGACAAATGCCATGAAAATTAATTTCTCTGACTCTCAAGCCTGCAATTTTTCTCTCTCCCACGTAGAGGAAATAGGCCACTGATGCGTCTTAACAACCACCATGTGACGTGGACTCTATTATTCCCCCTACTTAATACATATGGAAACTCTATCCAGGGTACTTTGGTTAGTTCTTCCTAAGAGCTGTAGTCAAGATTCAGATCTGTCTGATGCAGAGAACTATCTTCTTTCCCTGCAATCTGATGCTGTCTCCAAAAATTACCAGTCTCACGTCTCTTCTCTTTTTATAGACGTTTGAGAAAATGCAGGATAACTGGTCAGCATCCTCTTCAGAGTAGCTTTCTGTATGATGTAAAGTCATCTTCAAGGTGGTATTGATAGCAGGCTTCATAAAGCACAGAATGTAGTAACTCTGCCAAAGACCGAAACAATAAATAGTAAGGTAATGCATAATCTATAGCTTTAATGTAGGTGATTTCCTACAAATAGAAAATAAATAATGTGTATTGCATATTTCCAGTTATATGATCGCTTCTTAATGATCATTGAAGAATGGATTATTTATAAGAGTCGAGGCAACTGTATGTTCTAGCCATCCAGGAGCCAAGGCTTGGCTTGTTCTTGTGCTGTAATATTTCAATGTGACTTCTTTTTAACTTTGTTTACATGAGGGTGTAGTTTGGGGGAAAATGTGATGTATTAAGCCTGGAAATCAGATCATCCTGGTTTCAGATGGTAGTGCTGGAAGGAATCAGCAGGATATCTTCATTGTATGACCCTCTCAGACATTTTCTGGGGAGTGAAGGTGCTGGATAAGACCCCAGTGAGGTCTTATCCAGACCCCATCATGTCCAGCATCTTTTCTTGTTTCTCTTTTATTTTATTATAAATCTTCATAGTTTAAGGACCACTAAGTATCGGTATGTCAGAGGGAGATGGAAGGAATTTTATCAGACTCTTTCAAAGTGATAATGATGGACATTTTCTTTTCAAAACTCTCCAATGTGAACTGAGGTAGGACAGGTCAATAGTTACAATGCAGGTCTTGCCAACAAAGGAAGCAAATGAAGTCCCTGACTAACATCATGTTTTAAAAAGGAAAAACATGGGAAACCAGCCCTCTGGTCTTGGTTTCCCGGTAATTGACCTATTAGCAATTCCAACAAAGTTAAGGGGAAAAAAATTGCTATTTTTAGGACTGACAACCCTCCCTGGTGAATCTAGGCCATTGCCATGACAATACCAAGTCTTGCAATATCTTTCTCTTTTCTATTCTTTTTTGTTCTGCCTCCAATGTACTATTTTCCGAGTCTATAAGATAATAATGGTACAATTTAACTTTGTATTGGAGCCATTTTTCAACACATTTATTTATCCTTGGAGGGAGAAGCTAAGTACAATGTAGTATTTTATATATTGTGTGCTTCACCTGGTGACTTAAGCACATTTTGAAATTTTCAATTGTGAAACTCCTGCAGTGGTTATTTGATTTTGTATGATTTTATGATGGGAGGGCAGACCGAGAGGGGATTTGAAACCCTGGTAATGAGTCCAGGTAATGATCTGTCTAGCTTCTCTTTCCTGTTCTTCAGTACAAGCTGTCTTCCATGACTCAGAGTGGTGTTCTCTTTCATCTGCCTCCCTGATCGTTTCCAAGGGCTCATCTTCAGGAAGCACAGCTAGTCACAATTGCAGGTCCCCCATTCTCTGGAGTAATGGGTCTGGTCTTGACACTCAGCATGACGCCTGAGCCATACCCCTTTCTGAGTCTCCTCTCTGCCCTGGTCAGCTTCCCCCTTGCTCCCAAAGCCCAGTCTCATGAATCTTAGTGATGGAGGATTGACTTCAAACACAAATTTACTTTGTAAATTTGGTTCTGCTTCATGAAAACACGAAGACCCCAGACAAGGGAGACATGGAAGGAGAGAAAAAGTAGAAAAGAATGGGGAACCCAGCCTTTTCTTCTTTCATTCCATTTGTGAAGCTATTTGCTGAGGCCAAGGTGAGGTGTGGAATCCCCTTCTCCAAGTTCCCACCTGTGTCTTTGGTTTGAATATCTGGCCACACCCAGAACGATTCTGGAGTTTAAATAATTTCAGACGACGACAGAGCGCCACAAGGCAAGTCAAAAGTCAACGACGTACACTCCATCTATGTGTGACCTATCAAAACGTATAAATGCATTCTACTGTCATGGATAGCTAGTTAGAATAAATTTAAAAATTTTTAAAAATTGAAAAATTTAAAAAAAAGTCAACAACATAGGACTCTAATGCCTCAGGAAGGACCCATGGTCTGTTCCCAATGCTGTGGGGACAATATAACAAAACAACCCAAGTCTGTGTTGTCAGGCTTGTTAAGAGGGACATGAGAGGGGGAGGGGGAAGAGTATGAAAGATGGTGAAATGAGATGGACATCATTTCCCTATGTACATATATGATTACATAAATGGTATGAATCTACATCATGCACAACCATAGAAGTGAAAATTTGTACCCCATATGTGTACGGTGAATCAAAATGAAGTCTCAAATAAATAAATAAATGAATAAATAAATAAAATTTAAAAAGAGGGTGAAATATGTCCATCTCCAACATAGCAAACTCCAAAATGGAGCAGGATAGTTTTGCTTTTATTCTTTGAAGCATGACTATCAACTATACTGAGTTCTGTAACCAGAAGTTTATCAGCATTGGGCTCCATCCAACCCCCCAAATGGATCTTATATGGGTAAAACACACACACACACACACACACACACCTCTATTTCCCAATTATTTAATGAAGAGAGCATCCAGGGAATTAAATCTATCAGGTCACTTGTCAGTTTGTCTTTTTGTAAGTAACACACGATATAGTCACCATTAGGTCCTAAACTCTAGGATTCTGATTTGGAGTTCATCCATCTTTTCATTAAGGACATACTTTCCTATGTTATAATTCCTTTCTTTGTCAATGAATCAAACTGAAGTCTGTAAAAATAAAAAAAAATAAAATAAAAAAGGGAAGGGCACAATCTATTGACACAAGCTGTATCTTTTAATATTTGGATTTGAAATAATTTCTGAGGCTTTATTGGAATTCTGGTCTTATCATGTTGGTATAACATCCTTTACGTCATGATTAGTGAATTGTGCCTGAACGTTTTAGGTTGAAAATACTGATCTTAGCTCTAGTTTATGGAAGCCCCAAATACCAAGGGATTGTGCATTTGATCTTTGAGATGTAATATGTGTTCTCACTCTTATTTAACCTTCATTTTTAATACTTATTAAGTATGAAGATAGACTATTCCTATGGACTGTTGTATCCAATTATCAAGAGTAGTCTCAGTGTAATAGACCCAGATCTTCTCAAGACAGCACAAAATTCCACTTAGCAGAAGGGACTAGACCACCACTGTCTCAGGGTGGTTGAAAGAAAGGAGGCTTTAATGGTGTGTGTGTGTGTGTGTGTGTGTGTGTGTACACGTGTGTACCCAGTGCCTGATAGAAGGCTAAATGGTATGCAGGGAGAGAAAAGGTTCTATCATAAAAACAGACCAATAGAAAATTACACTGATCTCCAGAAGGAAGAAAGGGCCGGATTTCTCAAAATCACCCTATTCTTCGTGGGAAGAGCCTCTTGAATGGAGGTAGGCAAAAATACATAAGTTGCTTTTCCAGATTTTCCTTAAGAATCATCAAAGGAAAAATTACTAATGCTATATTTGCATGCATAAATCATCCACCCTCCAATCAGATTTTTGGATTATTCGCAGACAGCAGGAAAACAAACCACCCTTGAAGCTATAAAAATGATCATTATGGTAATGATGTACAGTGGCAATGTGAGCGTTAGAATATTTTTCCATTGGTGGAAAAAAAAAATCTCACTTGTCTCTTGGCTGATTCTTTTTCCTTTTTTTTTTTTTTTTCTTTTTTTTTTTTTTTTTTACCCAGGGAGAGAATTCATTGAAATGCTTTTCCCCTACAGCTCCTAAAGAGGTTCAGAAGAGTTGAGCTTGTAACCCTTGTGCTCTACTGAGCGTCTTTAAATTTGCTCATATCTGTCTGTACACTCACTTGACTATTGAGGGAACTTCTAGATCTATTTAAACAAGAGCTGCCTCATGCATTTGTTGTGGCTTTGTAAGTCAGGGCTTTAAAAATGTGCTAACATAATGAGTCAAAATGTGGTCTGCAAAAATAAAAATAAATAGAATTAAATATATATATATGTACACACACACACACACACACACACACAAATGTCAATGTGCTAACATAGCTACCACACCTTTTGGTTTTCCTACCTACCATATTGAGACATCATCTATTTTTCATTTACCTTGAATTTAGACGTAGATGTATGTACCTGTGTGCAGAGGTCACCTGACTCCAATCCAGTCCCTTTCATTGAACCTGCATATGAAAATCTACATAAGTCCAAGCTCTCCTGTCATCTATTGTAATATCCCACAAATTTAGAGGAGTTACTAGGTAAATCACTGTTATTTTCACAACATTTCTAAGCACGTTCTAGAACCTGTTCTCTCATATCTATGAATTCTACTTACTATGGATGATATTTGAGATCCATGGTAATATGAATGGACTGGGTCCTCCACATTTCCATAAATTAGAAGGAAAAGAATTAATTCAACTCAAGTGCAAGGCTGTCCCATCTCTGACTATAGTAGGAAATCACTTTTCAATGCTTTCGTGTCAAGTGTTGGCTGCAAAATCAGGACACAGCTTTTTTGGTCTGGTTAACTTACAATCCTGCCTGAAGCATTCAGAAGAAGCCAAGAGGCAAATGATGATATAAAATTGGATGGTGAATTAAACTTCTGTCTGTGTGCAGAGCTAAGCCTCCAACCAAAGCAGAGAAGCATGTCAATAAAAACAGCAATTTGCTGATTTTAAAACCTAAGCATTGGGCTGGGGTTGTGGCTCAGTGGTGGAGCGCTTGCCTAGCACGTGTGAGGCACCGGGTTTGATTCTCAGCACCACATATAAATAAATGCATAAAATAAAGGTCTATCAACATCTAAAAAAATATTTTTAAAAAACCATAAGAATTGTCCCCGTTTATTTTGAATTTTGGAAAACTAGAATTTTAAACTCCTGCTCATCGTACAGATAAGAGCAACTTGACTTTTCACTCTCACTATTTTAATGACTCTTGCATTCATTTTTTAAAAGTTTTTAATTTTTTTCTTTTAATCAAATTTTAAATTAAAATTTTTAAATTTTTTAATTTTTTAAAAAATCAGAGTCATTGTTATTTAGAAGTCTGCCTTACTGCCTCCAAGTATCAAATGATGGATATGGTTCTGAATAGCAAAATACTATCCAAGGAAACCTCTGCTATGCAAAGATTAGCAGAAGCTCATGGAGATTAGGGAAGTTACTAGAAATCCCAGTGTTCCTAAATCCAGGCACAGTAGGCTGATCCCCCCTCACCCAGGATGGCTTTGTCTACAGAATTCAAGTTCCTGCAGCAGAAGGTACAGGCAGGGTTAGAATACCAGGTTCCTAACTCTTGCACGGAAATTTGAAGCATATTTACATGTTCAAGGAAACCCAGATCTTTCTCTAAAATAAAGAGCTGTTTTGCATCTGATGGAAGAAATTAGAATACTTATTGCAAAACCACAAAGAAAAAAAAAAAAGAAAAGAATGATTGCATTGATGTAGGACCAGTATTCTTTCTTTTAAGCAAACTAAGATTGGTGGTTGAACTCTTTTTCCTGAGAATAATTACATTTCCCCCTTGAGAATGCCCGGTTTATTTAGACTCTTTTTTGATATTGGATACAGTGGCCTCTCGTAATATTCTATTTGCACACTGAATTTTCCAAAGAGACAGGCAACTCTTTGAGGCTATAGTCATCTAGCCTTGCCAACTAAGTATCCAGCCCTGGCTAAGTGAGTCTCAACAACACACTTAGTTACACCGCATGGAGACAGGTGGGGTGTGGCTGGAGGAGCTGGGTCGCTCCTGGGTGTGTGCCTTTGGGGTTTGTCTTTTGTCTTTGTTGAGTGTGTCTGTCTGTCTGTCTGTCTCTCTCTCTCTCTTTCTCTCTCTCTCTCATATCCCTGCTTTCTGGCCATGTCGTGGGCCACTTTTCTCCTTTCACCACACTCTCCCGCCATGATGCTCTGCCTCACCCCTGAGGAATGGAGCTGGCTCTCTATGGACTGAAGCTTCTGAAACTGAGCCCCCAAATAAACTTTTCCTCCTCTAAAATTGCTCTTGTAAGGTCTTTTGGTCACAGTGGCACCATATAGCACTATCATTTGGCCAAAATCATTCCCTAGTATTCCCCTTTCCCTGACCCCTCTCCTCTGCTGATAATCTGCTCAAGCATCATCTTTCAGTAGATCTCTTTCCTAACACCCTATTTGATATGACAACCCCCAACTCTCATGCTCTGGATCTCCTTTACCCATCTCTAGTTCTTTTTTTTTTTTTTTTTTAATTTTCCTCTGCCTCAGTATCCTAAAATACAAACTCAAGCAGGATACTGGTTTGGTGCAATAATGTCCAATTTTGCTTAATAATATCACTCAGATGCCTTAGGTATTCCTTGCACATTCCTCTCAAATATTTGTGGAAGCCATGATCATTTGTTGTGTTTTCTCAATGAATTTTCATTTCCCAATACCTTGCACATTGTGGTTGACTCTATATAGTATCTATTCAGTGCATAATCATTGAATAAATGAATGCGCCAAGAAGACCTGGAAGAATTTTAGTTTTCATATCTATTTAAAATCTCCCTTTAGTCCTGATAGAATAACTCTTGGTGACATTGACGTGATTGCTGTTAAATCATTCCCTCTGGCAGATGGTGATTGGGAAACATGCTCAGTAATTGAGTCCACGTAGTTGTGATATGTGCTATACCGCGCACTTGGCCAAGTCCCGTAAGGATGCAAAGATAATATCAGTGGACAAATTAAAACCCACAACTGATTACTTCATGCTGTCTCATTCAGATAAGAACACTTTTATCTCATTTAAGTAAACAGTCATTGTTTTTGGTATAAATGATGATAGAGACTCTGGTAACAGGGCATGTGTGGAAATTGCATGAATATGTTACTTTCATAATGATCTTTTGTTACACTGTGGGAGGGTTGTAATAACAAGCACAATGTCCTTGTTAATTCATGTATTTTTATTGAGGATGTATGTTTCAGAGACTTATAACATCCCAGATTGCAGCAGTGGTATGAAGGGACCTCAATGTTTTATTTTTATTTATTTTCTTTATTCTAATTAGTTATCCATGACAATAGAATGCATTGGTACTTTTTCTTTTCTTTTTTTTCTTTTTTTTTTTTTGGTACTGAGGATCGAACCCAGGGGCATTCCACCACTGAGCCACATCCCCAGCCCTGTTTTGTATTTTATTTAGAGACAGGGTCTCACTGGGTTGCTTAGAGCCTTGCTAAATTGCTGAGCCTGGTTTTGAACTCATGATCCTCCTATCTCAGCCTCTTGAGCCGCTGGGATTACAGGCGTGCGCCACTGCACCTGGCTGCATTTGTACATTTTGATCATAAATAAATGGAGTGTAATCTCTCATTTTTCTGATTATATATGTTGCAGGATCACATGGTCATGCAATCACACATGTACATGAGTTAATGATGTCTGTTTCACTCTACTATCCTTCCTTCCCCCTTCCTCTCCTTCACTCCCCTCTACCTAATATAAAGTGACTCTATTCTTCCCTAAATGGTCTTTAAAATTTGACTGAAGCTGGGCATGGTGGTACACACCTGTAATCCCAGGGAGGCTGAGGCAGGAGGATCACAAGCCTCAGCAACTTAGCGAGGCCCTAAGCAACTCAGTGAGACCCTGTCTCAAAATAAAATACAAAATATGGCTGGGATCTGGCTCAGTGGGTGAGTGCCCCTGAGTTCAATCCCTAGTGCCCAACCCCCCCAAAAAAATATTTAACTGAAAGAAAAATATGACAATGATGTGAACTTTGAAAACAACCCTTTGCTGTGATAGAGACTAAACATCTTTTGCTGGGCATATGTGATAGCACCAGAATGGATGGGGCAGTGAACAGAGGTCTGATCTGTAAGCCCTTCCTGGTGTCCTGTGGGATGTGATGTGCTCATTGCCCAAGGGGGTTGTCTGTGTTCATGAGGGAAGCATATACACCCGGCAAAAACTCTCTGTCGCCAGAGTTTAAACATGACCCCAAGTTTCAATTCCCAGTATCTTTTGGAAAACATGAATTGAGAAAGGAAAATAAATATTTCCAAAGTCACTCCATCATCTTCCAGGGCTGGCTGATTGGCTTTCCAGGCCCAACAGCAGTGTTTTAATGTCTTCCATTCTGGAGATGGAGAAGAGGTGGGAGATGCTGGTCAGAGCCTCGGAGTGGAATCCAGAAGATGTAGAAGCCAGGGGCAGGTGGGCTCGGGTTTGACCTTGGATAGGCCACTTTGTTCCTGATCCTCCCTTCTCCATCCCTTTGAAGGTGAACTGGTTGACCAGTTCACCTGAAAGTCTATCCCGGGGAGACAGGTACAGGAAACCATGTTTTTTTTGTGAAACTCAGAAAACTCTGACTTGAGTCCCATGTGGGTGGAGGATGGCCTTACTCCCTTAGAGGCTGGGCTGCTTGAAGATGGAAGAGCTAGGGGTGGGTGACATGAGTTCACTGCTGAACATATTTTCCCATCCCTAAAGTAGAGGGCCAGCCTCTGTCCTCACCAGGAATGTGGCATGTAGCAGAATAAAGGACCCAGAAGTGTTTTTAAACATTGAAAGCCAACGTAAGAATTAAACAACTGTGGGTGCCTCGATCGTATGCCTAGCACTCTCTAAAATGGGCACATCTCCTCTTGATATCTTCATGCAAGTTCTGTTTTTAAGACACCTTTCCACTCCACCCAAGAGTCCGATTTTTAGCATTAGGCAGATCATCAAGGGGCAATATGCATATATTAAAATTTTAAATCTGTTCACAGGTTCTAAATAGGAGTCTGGCATTTGGGAGGAAAAAAAATAACAAAAAAATAATAATATTTGGTGCTTAAAACATTAAGTTGTCATTTTAAAGCTTCTGTAATCATATTTGGACAGATAGATTGCAGAAGGATATAGCGTGGAGAAGCATTTTAAAGAGCTTCAGTTGTGGAAAAGCTCTTTAAAGGTCAAGCTCATTAAGCAATGTTTTCCAACCAGTATCAAGTAGATACTATTATTGGAAATTCACCATAACAGCCCAGAGTGGCATTTCACTTACAGTTTAAACTTTCTATGCTTAATTTGAAAAGCAAAAATGATCTTTTTGGGGGTTCCTGATCTTTGACTGGAGTGACATTTTAATCAATAATAATGATTTCTTTGCTATGATTAGGAGAACTTTTGTTCTCCGGGATGCTTGGCAGGAATGATTAAGCAGGTCTTTTTGAGAAACCCTGAAGGAAAGGATACTTTTTTTGTATTGCAAGTGCTCATCCAAGTCAGCAAAGGAAAGGAGGCTTCTCAGGTGGAAGGTGATATTCCTGGACATGTATTGACACGTGTGCATTCATTGGTCTGGAAGTGGATCAGTTTATGTGGGATCCAGGCAGGGGTGGCCCCTCCCTGGATCCCAGAGGTTCATATGGTCCAGGTGTGCTCTGCAGGGAGCTTCCCTACAACCATTCCAAAGTCAAGTTCACTTCCATGTACTTCATGCAGTTTATCTTCATACCTAGGCAACAGAGTGGTCCCATCTGATCTTTGTTTTTTTATTTTGTTTTGTTTTTTGCGGTGCTGGGGATTGAACCCAGGGCCTTGTGCTTGCGAGGCAAGCACTCTACCCACTGAGCTACATCCCCAGCCCCCGTCTGATCTGTATAAGCTAAACTTAAAAACATCACCTCCGCCATTAGATGGCTACAGAATGACCCACGATCACTGAGTATACTTCCTGGAGTGGATGCTTGGGGATCTTTGGTACCATCTCATAACTGAAAATCCCCAGAGGTGACACTCGTGCGCCTCTGATGTACCATGTGGAGTAGGGACATCGTGCATTCCTGACGGGCCCCCGGGAAGTACCAAGACTCACGTGAACGAACCAAGCTCTGCTTCTAATGAGACATGATTATTAGAAGCAATAAAATATTTATATTTTAGCCGTTAAACTCAATTGATCATGAGGAAATTAAAAAGTCCCAAATGCCGAAATGATCATAAACACGGGAAATATAAATGAACGTTTAAATTTTTATTTAATGATGAAGTGAAAGATCGCGTTCTTGGCCCTCTGCAATACTCATCAAGTGTCACCGGTTGAAATATTTATTGAAAAAAATGAGAACAAGATGAATGAGCTTTCCGCAACACTGGTCCTATATTTAGAGATGATTTAGCAGTGGAGGCCGCGATCTATTCCTGATTTTAGCACGTTCACAATGAGTTGACTATCATTGCATGGGGTGAGATGCTTCAAAAACAATTAAAACTCATCTGACAATGTATATTGCATGAGATATTTTAGAGTCCTTGCACAAATCTGTTCTTGTCCAAAAAAATAATAATGATAAGGCTCTCTGAGACTGCATGTTAAGTTTGAAATTGATCCACAAAGGGGCGTCAGTAGAAATGACTACTCTTTCTAAATATACGGCGTGACAGGGCCACAAAATAGAAATTGCTACCTGCAGATATTTCTGAAGCATTGCTTTGTCTTGCTCAGGGGATCTGCTGGAGAGGCTTAGGTTTAGACACCAGCTTGAGCTTTGCTGAAATGCAGGCTGATTCTATTTCCTTGCTTTATCACACCTCTTCCTACCATTTTCCTGTCATTTCTTTGTTTCTTCTTTTCATTTTTTTTTAAGGTTTTTTTCCCCCCTAAAGCTGAAGGAGGGGGATTGTTTTGAAGATAGAAGGATATAACAGTGGCCTTGTTCTCTTTAGAGCCTCTCAATACCATGACAGGCCCAGCTTCTCCAGTGAGAAAGGCCACCCAGGTACATCAGTGACGCTGCGGAGCCTTCTCTGCTCTTGCTGGGATGGAAGAGGCAGGCGATGGCCAGAGCACAAAGCCCCTGCCACGTGCTGAAAGCCACAGGGCCAGGAGCAGCATTGAGCTCACCGTCCCCAGGGGGCTGCCCCTGTTCTGAACATCTTCAAACGCCCATGATTCTTCTTTCCTTTCTTCTTTATCCATCTTCAATCACCGTTTTTAAACCATGACACATCACCAGGTTTAGGTGCCTGTCCGCATTTCATAAAATGAGAGAATACGCGATAGAAATCTAAGAATAGATCATCAATCAGCCATGCCTCTGAATTGTTGGGAAATGTGCGATCCCTGGGTTTGGGCCCACTTGGTCAACTCGGGCCTTTTATCCCAGCCTGACGGGGAGAGAATAGAAAGAGTAGCTGGTTCTACAAAACCTCTGCTCTTTGCTTCCAGTTTGTATTGGGTGTCTTTTCCTTTCTTCTCTTTCTTTTCTGTTCATCAAGTTGCAGGAGGTGCCCATAGAAGGCGGGAAAGCGATTTCCTACTGTCAAGGAAAGAAATATAAGATAGATACCTCTCTTTGGGTAATGGCATGACAAGAGTGTGCCAAGTGCTAAGAAGAGTCACGGAGTCCCAGGAATGTGTCGCAGGACTACGAATCTGAAGTCCTCAGCAATCCATGCATCAAGCAGCAAATGATTCGCAGAACTGACTTTCCCTCCAGTGGTTCCTATGGAATTATTAGGTTAAAATAGAATGAAATAATAATGTTTTTTGTTCCCTATTCCAGATCAAAATGTTTACTTCTTCTATGTCCCTAAGAAGTTCCGGTAAATATTGGTGGTGGTGTTGATGACACTTTTTAGGGTAAGAGCCAAGAATTCTGGGAGCCCAGCAGGTGCACAACCTCCCCTTTGTGGGAAGGAGCAGCTCAGGAAAGGCTTCACAAGAGGATGTGATGCTTAAAGTGGACTTTGAAATAGGCGTATAACACCAGGTGATCTTTGAGGTTAAAAATAAGTATTTGGGATGCACAGACTGCACTCCACACCAGTCCCCATCCTCGAGATCTTTCCATCCCATTTCTCCACTTCCATGTTTTGTCTCTTTCCATACAGTTTTGCGGAGGAGGACTCTGTGTCTAAAAATTATATGGCTCATGCTTATGCGGTACTATTTCCACTTGGGGAATCTGCTTGGTCCTTCTGTCTTGGGTGTGTGCTGACCGCATGGACTTTCTCTCCACCCACGGGCAGGTGGGATAGAGCACTGAGGATCAGCTGCATTAACCCAGAAGGAAAATGACCCAGGGTTCTTCTCAGGTCCCGTTTCCAGATACTGTGTCTGGTTGTTGATATCATTATTCTCACATGAAGGTCATTATTAATGTTTCCAATAGCTACACTTCCTAACAGGAAGCAGTTGGATCACGCAGTGCACTCTCTCTAACCTGACTTCCCACTGGAGTCTGATTCCTTGTACAGATTACTGACAGAATGACTGCCTCTTCTCCCATACACAGGTCCTTAAGTCACCCAGAGATGTGCCTCCTCTGTACCTCGGCAGGGCTTTTCTATCTGGGGATGTGACATCTTCACAGGAAAGGTCAGAGCGGTTTTATGATCCTTAAACATGAACATGCTGATGTTAGATATGAGTTTCTTTAAAAAGGAAAACAGTGCTTCTCAAGAGAGTCGGTGAAACTCGAGCTGCCTCAGTATTTAGGGTTGCATGAAATATGTTTAAACTGTGTATGCAATGGAGTGGTTGCTGGCTCTTTGATTATTTGGAATAGATGTTGTGTAAAATCTAGGTGCCACGGTGTGATCTGGGGCTTGAATTCTGCAAATATCCAGGCCATTTGTTTGGAGTAAATAGACATAGCCAATGGACCCAAAGTGCACCCATAAAATAGCTCAATGAAATAGAACGTTATTTCTCAAATTCAGAAGCCGCCTAGGTGGGTGCACGGGAAGGGGAGAGGGAGGTGGTCATCAGATCTAGTTATGGAAGCAGAGGAGGGTCTGCCTCATGAACATGCCCTCCCGGGACCACCGTGGATGTCCTCCTCTTATTCAGGAGGAGGGAGAGAACCCGGAGCAGCTTAGGTGCAGTGTTATGGGAAAGTTCTGGGTGATGCAAACCTCACCTTGGGTAGACCTCCGTTGCTGGGCCTTTCTTGGGAGACAGGGAGATAGAATCCAGCTCATCTCCTGCAGAAGGGGGAAATGGATCATGATGGGCATGTAGCAGTCTTTGCTCCACCTGCTCCTCCTCTTCCTCAACATGCTTTGGCGGCAGCAGAACCTGTGCTGGGCATGGCTGCTGGGCTGGGTTCATTACTTCCCTGCCCCACAGGCCTTCCTACTATGCTTCTGGGAAACAGCTAATTAATTTGTCTTGCATGAGCTGAACGAGTCTAAAGATTCAGTTCAAATATGTAGGGAATGTTAGGTTTCAGGAAGAGCTTCTATTTTTTATTTTTAAGAAGAGAAGGATTATAATCTGGTCATGATCTTATTTTTCCCTCTCTGTAAACTGCAGTGGAGGAAAATTTGTTGGTAGTGTTTTGTGGGAGT
Organism: Glaucomys volans; assembly: GCA_020662805.1. Taxonomy (NCBI): domain Eukaryota; kingdom Metazoa; phylum Chordata; class Mammalia; order Rodentia; family Sciuridae; genus Glaucomys; species Glaucomys volans. Next base: position 188,217 of record JAJEJO010003466.1, on the reverse strand, counting down.
GCAGCTTGTATTTATGTAGTAGAGAAGCAGAAAGCTTATAGCAGAACTGCCTAAGCCTCGCTGTGTCGGATATTTTATTCAGTCTCTATGCAGACATTAGCAATTCTTTTCATGCACTGTAGGTTAAACAAGGATGCACACAATGCTGGCAGTTTTTGTATGTCTCTTTCATCACTGAGCATATTTTCTTTTGCAATAGGCATGTGACATTGCATCATTTAAATAGAATCATGGAGTAACAACCAAACCCGCATAAAAGACTGAGGCACTTTTTCCAATAACCCCATCTTTTGACCCCTGGTTTCTTTTGCTTTCTCTTCATTTTCTTTTCTTTCCTGCCTCCTTACCTTTTCAGGGGTGCTTAATCACTGAGTCACATCACAGCCCTTTATATTTTTATTTTGAGACAAAGTCTCACTAAGTTGCAGAAGCTGGCCTTGAACTCAGGATCCTCCTGCCTCAGCCTCGGGAGTCATTGGGATTACAGGTGTGTGTCCCCGTGCTGGGACCTGGGTACTGTTTTTGCTTATTTTCTTCTGCCCTTCCTCAAGTTCTTTTATTTTAAGCTTTGTTTCTGCAAATCATCAACATGGGTAAAATTCATGAAGTATTAGCATGCAAGCTGGGCGTGGTGGCGCACGCCTGTAATCCCAGCGACTTGGGAGGCTGAGGCATGAGGATCTTGAGTTCAAAGCCAGCCTCAGCAACTTAGCGAGGCCCTAAGCAACTCAGTGAGACCCTGTCTCTAAATAAAATACAAAATAGGGCTGGGGATGTGGCTCAGTGATCAAGTGCCCCAGAGTTCAATCCTGAGTACACCCCCCACCCCCCAAAAAAGAAGTGGCATGCAGTTCTGCCATGAGAGATGGAAGGAATCATAAGATTACAAATTCTGGGTCCTTCTGTTCCTACTCTCACTCCCAACTTCCCACAATACGTAGTTACTTTTACCAATGTAGTTGCCCTTAGAATCTTAATGTAAAAAGGGACACTATTGCATCCAGCATATCAAACAACTCGGATTTTTTTAACCTAACTATTCTCTTATTATAAATATTGCTAAAGAGGAAAAGATGTATGTTTATAGAATCTGATGGGGCACCTATAAGATTATTAAAATCTTATTTTTGAAACCAAACTGTGATTTGTATCCACCGTTGCTGACCCAGCTGCCTTTTCTTGGCAATATCAAACAACCTCTCAAAGCTACAATTTCCTCATTAGCTTAAAACATCGTAGCTTTTAAGAGTATGGGAACTGTAGGGTTTTGGGGAGAAGTTAATTAAATACTACACGTCTCTTACCATAAGCTATCTAAGCATAAGAAATGTTGATCTTGGGGCTGGGATTGTGGCTCAGTGGTGGAGCCCTTGCCTAGCATCTGTGAGGCACTGGGTTCGATTCTCAGCACCACATATAAGTAGATGAATAAAATAAAGGTCCATCAACAACTAAAAAAATTAAAAAGAAATGTTGATCTTCCTTGACAAAAATGGGTTGTCTTTCCTCCGTCCTTTGTGTTTCTGCAGAAGTTAGGGAAAAATGGGATTTTTCCAAAGCAACCCGTCCCTCTGATGTAAAATGCATGTCTGGCCTGCATATCTCAGTCCAAATGGTGACATGAGAGTTGGTGTCTGTCCTCCTCTGTCCCAGGCATCCGTCTTTCTCTTTTTATTCTTTAAGTCATTTGGATAAAATATTAAAGCGCGCTGAGATCAGATGCTGTAGATGGGAAGCAGGAAATGGTTGAAGAAAATGAAATGAGTCTATTTTACATTTATATAGCTCTGTGGAACAGGTGAGATTTGGTATTAATTTGAATAGTAATGGGGCCTACCTCACTCTGGATTTTCAGGACGTTTTGCAAACTTTAATTGACTTATCTGAATCCTACTTCTGTGAGTGAAGAAAAACACCCTCACTTCACAGCTGAGGAGATCCAAACAGGTGACCAGTTAACTCAAGTCACTTACTGTATTGACGATCAAGAATTTCAGTATATTTCTTGGACTTGATGATATATCTTTTTTTTTTTTTTACAGACTTCATTTTGATTGATTTGTACACATATGGGATACAAATTTTCATTTCTATGGCTGTGCATGATATACATTCATATCATTCTTGCTAAGCATACATGTACATAGTAATGTCTGCCTCATTCCACCATCTTTCACACCCCACCCGCTCCCCCTCTCCTTTCCCTCTACATAATCTAAAGTTCCTCCATTCTTCTCTAACCCCCCATCCCCCTGAATCAGATTTTATATCATCATCCACTTATCAGAGAAAACATCCAGCCTTTGCGTTATTGGGATTGGCTTGTTTCACTTAGCATGATATTCTCCAATCACGAACACAAACAATAATAGATGTTGGCGTGGCTGTGGGGAAAAAGGCACACTCATACATTGCTGGTGGAGTTGCAAATTGGTGCAGCCACTCTGGAAAGCAGTGTGGAGATTCCTCAGAAAACTTGGAATGGACCCACCATTTGACCCAGCTATCCCACTCCTCAGTTTATACCCAGAGGACTTAAAATCAGCACACTACAGTGACACAGCCACATCAATGTTTATGGCAACTCAATTCACAATAGCTAGACTGTGGAACCAACCTAGATGCCCTTCAACAGATGAATGGATGATATATCTTTATGTTTTTTTTTCTTTTTCCTATTTTTATGCTATTTGACAGAAGATTGAATAATCTCCCTTCTCCTCCTCCCTCCCCATGATCCCTAAAGGGACCAACTAAGGACTGAATTACAACAAATTATATTCCATGCTTATATAATCATGTCAAAATAAATCCTCTTTTAGAAAAGGAAATAACACAAAATTTTTTAAAATGTTAATTAAAAATAAAGACTGAATAATTCATCTTCTCATCAGTTTCATCTGCAAAATGGGATTCCCATGGGAGAAGGGTAGACCAGATATCTGGTTTTCTCTTCAAAGAATACTATTCCATGACTTCTGCGTTTGTTGATTTATGACCGACCTGTGTGCTGTGTGTGATTTTCGCTCTTCTGTACTGAACACTAAATTTCTTGCTGTCCTGTTGTTACCCAGCGCTGGGGCCTTTGGAGACCCCCTCTTCAAACCCTGGTTCTTGCGATCAAGTCAGAAGGATTTCAGACATGTCGCTCAGAGTAACAGGAATGAGTTTGTTGAAGGGATAGGAGACGGGAAAGGGGACCCTCTCAAAGGAGAGAGTGGGTCCTCTCAGAGAGGACAGGAACGGTGTGTCTCTCCTGTACTTTATTGGGGAACCCAGAGAGTCCAGCCCAGGTCCATCTCTTTCCTTTTGACTGACAGCAGGATGACATCAGACTTTCAAGTCCCCACTTCCATGACAACTCTAGGTCACTTTGGCCTGTTCTAACCAGTGCCAATTGGCTTCTTAACCATATGTTCTTACAGATTTTATGCTTAGGAGGAAATCTCCTCATCTCCAGAATTTCAGAATGTGGTCACAAAAGTCTCCCCCTCTGGGTAACTTGGGTTCTTCTTATCAGCATGATTTTGGGCCTGCATTTCTCCTGCAGTTAACAGATAGTGTGCTGAGGAATGTGACATATCCTGTCCCTTAGGCCAGGCAGGACTACAGGTGGCCCGTGGTGCTGAGCCCCACCAGGCTTTCTCTTCCAAGAAGCCATTTCACCTTCTTTCTTTTCTGGAAAGAGGTGGGCCACCATCTTTGCTGTATTGTGATTTGTGGATTTGTGCCCTGTCCTCTCTCCCTACCCCACACCCCCTGAAACAGCGTACAGCAAGCTAGATGTGGGCTCACAGATCACCCTGGACACTGTCCACTCAGGCCTCTTGGATCTCACCAGCCGACAGTTCTTGGGATCACAAGGGAAACTCTTTGGATTGATTTTTTTCCTCCTGTAATATGGCAAGTAACCTGAGATCTCAAATCCAGTGTGGAAATCATAGAACACAAGAATGAAAACGTGCTTAGAAGACCTTCTGGCATGTAAGACTGGGTAGATTCTTCCTTCTTCTGTAGGTTAAGATGGAAATTTTAAGACTGATTTTCTCCCAGTTACAGTATTTCCAAACCATTTATAACCTTTAACAAAGGCTATCGATCACTCTGATACCGTCTTCATTACATCAATTTTAAAAACCTACCTTTCTTACAAAATAGTGCATATTTTTAAAATGCATTCAGTTCTTGGAGCATATTCACAAAACACCATCTACTTCAACATCTTTTGCCAATATTTTGAAATGTTTCTTTGAGGGGGACGGGTTCTGAGACCATCTTACCTCCTTCAAGCTTTGTAAAATTTAAAAAATAAAAAATTGACGAGAGCACAATTCCCAAATTTTGTGCGGACCATAATATAAATGAGGAGGTAAAGCCATTGCTCACACACAGAAAATAATTTTAATTTGCTTGTGAATCGAAGAGATGTGGTTATCTGATACCAGCTGGGAGTGTGTCTAACTAGGACCACTCCCTGGTTTTAAATAAAAACCCAAGTCAACCTTACTGATAGCGCTTCGACCTTGTTTTCTTAAACTTTTGTCCTGTGGTGTTTTGTTAGTCTGAATGTAGATTTCTCGCCTTGGGCTTTTTATTTTTAATCAAAACCCATAATAGGGAAAACAGGAATAGTTTGTAAGAAATACTCCCTGGCCCTCCAAGGCTTATCTTCCACTTCAGTTCTGCTCATTTAAATGATTGGATGTTGGAATTTGACTCACTGGTGGATTAGGAGTGAGAATAGGAAAGGCTGTCCTCCTTCCCTGCAAGAGTGGGCACAACTGCACTCCCCCCTCCCCAGCATTGATGCTGGGAGTTAAACCCAGGTGAATGGTGCACCCAGTGTTAAGGGAGCTGTAAAATCCTGGAGGCTGGGTACTCTTAATACACCTGACATTAGGTGGCATTTCCCAGATTTATATGTATACAGATCCGAACTCACAGGATGCTGATAATCTCACTCAGTTTCCTATCCCTGTCTGCGGATCCTTGCTGTAATCCCTGACCTAGTGTCTGTCAAACTCTGAATTCTGCAATAATGAGTCACCAGATGAAAAGGAGGGGAAAGGAGCTGAGTAGCTTTTTATCAGTTTTGTATATGAATCATTTTAATAATCCTATCCTTAAAATGTAGATTCCATTTCTTTTTTCCCATTTCACAATTGAGAAGACTGGGGCTGGGGGGAGTAGATAAGTTGTCTCAGATAACACAATCCAGATACAGGTAGAGCTGGAACTTGATCCTGGAGAATATTGTCAAGAGCCCCTGGAGGTAGACACAGTATATTTATTCTCATTCTCTATGTGTACCCACTGTAGCCATTTGATGCCTATGATTGACCCTATATAATAGCTTAATAAATAAGAATATATTCAAATGTCTAATTTACCCGATGAAAGAGGTGTTCATTTTCTTAAAAAAATTGCTTATCATGTGAAATATGGATATCAGATCAGGGCCTGCTTGAAGACATGACTGCCTGGATCAAGGAAGCTAATGCAATGAACTTTCAATATGGCGCCTGGCATATATCAAGACCTCACTTAATGGAAGCTGGTATTGTAATTAGCATTATTATTAATACACTGTTGAGGAATACAAATCTAAACACAGGCCACGGTGTATTAACTTATCTGTATAAATTCACTGATCCTCAGCAACCACAGAGCAAGGGCTAGATCCAAGGAAAGCAAGCCTAGTCAGGTTAGTGGTGTGCGCACATCCAAGTTCTCACCCGACCTCGTCCAGTGACATAATTACTCAGAGCTCATAAATCCATCTATTAGGTTAATTTGGAGAGGAAACTCAAGCCCCATTTCCTTATGGTTTAGATTTACTATCTAAGAATGCCAGGAAGAGACATATTTATTATGCTTATTATAATGGTTTTTTGAACACGGCAGATTGGGAAATTATGAGTTTGTCAGAAACCAATCTGAAGTCACGGTAAACTGCAAAGCCCCAGCTGAAAATAAGAATTAAAACCATCGCTTTGTGGAAATCTCTCTTTCTACTGTGAGACCCAAAGAGGACTCCCACCTACTGTGATCTTAGCCTAGATTTCAGTTTCCATTTGCAGAGGGGTCTCAGTCACAACTCGGGGTGTTTAAGATGTTCCTGTGTGTGTGGGTGTCATCTTTGTATGACATCTTTGGTTTCAAAACAGAAGGACAGCCAGGCACAGTGGCACATGCCTGTAATCTCAGGGACTCTGGAGGCTGAGATAGGAGGATTGCAAATTCAAACCCAGCCTCCACAACATAGGGAGGCCCAAAGCAACTTAGTGAGACCCTGTCTCCAAATAAAAAATTTAAAAAAGGGCTGGGGAATTAGCTCTGTGGTCAGTGCCCCTGAGTTCAATCCCCAGTATTAATCAATTAATTAATTAATCAAAATGTATCAAATCAAAGGATGACTACTTTAAACCTGCTTCTCGGGGTTTTTCTTTTTCACTAGCATGTTCTCTTAAACAAGGCTCTTAGAAAGAAAATAATATGGGTTCCTGGTAGCTTCTTCTTTAGTGGTTTGCATTTGAAATTGTCTGGGTGGGAAGTCTCGCTGGCTCTGCTGTCTCCACTCTGGTCCTCCTGGCCTGGCCTCTCCTGTGTTTCCAAGACTACTTGGATGATCTGGCGGCTGTCAGAGTTACCTGTTCAATATAAACATGTCATCCTTCTCCCATTCTAAAGCACAGCTCCTCACTAAGCGACAGAAATAATCTTGAACTCTTTTTTGTTTTTTTACATGGTTCTGAGGATGAAACCCAGGACCTTGGGCGTGTGCATGCTGGGTAATCACTCTCCCACTAAGCAACCTTCCTGGCCTGTTTTCTTCTTTCTTTCTCTTTTTTTTTTAAAAAAATGATCTGACCATTGCTGGATGCTCCAGTCTTCATCTCCCCGATTTTTTCTACACTAATATCAAATTACTCGCAACTCCCCCAACAAATAGGGCCAGTCCTCAATTTTCTGCTTTGTTTCCGTTATTCTGATTTCACAGAGAGCAACCTGTCAGTATCTCCAGGGTGGAGTCTGGTTCTCTCACCACTGCTATCTGGCCAGGGCTCATGGCCCCCAGTTGCTGGTAGGTTTTGGGGAGAGGTTGCTATAGCGAAGTATGATGCTCAACACAAACATGGAAGCCAGGGTGGCTTAAAACAGCAGAGACGTATCTCTCACAACCCTGGAAGCTAGAAGTTTGGAATCAGGTGTTGGCTGAGCCATGCTCCCCCTGAAAGGTGCAGGGAAGGATCGCTCCTGGTGTCTTCCAGCTTCTGGTGGAAGCAATGTCTGGGAGCATGCCTCCTCCACAGGGCCTATTCCCTGTGTGTCTCTCTGTGTCTGGACATTCTTCTTCCTACAGGGGCCTCAGACTTGTTGGATTATGTCCCAATGTCTTAACTGGATCCCACCTCTCTCCAAATGAGGTCACTTTCACAGGTGACCAGATGTTAGGCCTTCAATGTACTTCGTGGGAGGGACCCGCATCCACTTACACCAATGTACTGTTCCTATCTGATGAATGAATGAGTGGGAGAATGCATCTCCCTAGGTGAGAAGGCATTCTTCCTATTCAGAAGAACAGCAACACTCTCACCTCGTTTTACAGTAATTACATGTTACTGGACCGTGCACCTGCTCTTAACCCTCGTGTGTCCTTGGTTCATACACCTGTGGTTTTAGTGAGACCATGAACTCCTCAAGTAATGGGCCAATTATCATTTATGCCATTATCTCTGGGTCTCCTCAGTTCTTGCAAGAGAAGCATGAATATATACTGAATTAAACTTTTGCTTTGATTTGTACTGAATTTCTTTTCCTTGTCCCTTTATAATGGTTAATTCGAATTACCAACTTGATTGGATTAAGTGATGCAAATGATTGAGAAACTCTGGGTGTGTCCATGAGGGCGTGTCTAGGAATGATTGGCAGGTGGGATAACAAACAGAAGTGGAGACCCTCCCTGAGCGTGGACAGCACCACCCAATAGGATGGAATAAAAGCTGGAAAAACAAGGAAGCAGATGCAAGCTTGGCTCTTGAACGGGTTCTTGATCGTTGCTTCCATAGTCTGAGGATATCAGATGCTCATTTCTTCACTCTTCCGAAGTGGATTCTGCTAATGATTCTCCAGGTTGTTTCCAGAAGCCTTGGTCTTGGACTAGGGTAGCACTGCTGATCCCTCCTGTTCTGGGGCTTCTGCCTCTTGGACTGGCAGCTGCTGGTTCCTCCAGCTCTCCAGCTGCAGACGGCCACTGTGGACTCTCCAGCTTCTGGTCATGGAAGCCCATCTAATAAATCCCCTTTCATGATCATACTTCCTGCTGATTCTGTTCTGACTTAGCACCCCCTGAAAACATCATGGCTGTATACTTGACCTTCACATGACGCAGCAGAGAAGCAGGTGGTGAAGTTACAGTAGGAAGACACCATCCCTGCTCTTTCTCTCTGGGCCAATTTCACTGTAACCACTTCAAACACAAAGAACCCTTTTCCCATCTGGGGTCAAGTGCATCTCACCAGCAAGATCCTAGAATGTGAATAGTCTGTTTCTTGGAATTAGCTTAAATCATTGTATGCAATGTGTGTTTGTTATATTGAAAGTATTTGTTGGAAAAGATGTTTTCATTTTTAACCAAGGTTTGTGCAGAAGTCTAGGAAAGAAGAACAGTAAACATCTCACAGGTTCAAAGCTAGGAAATTTCTTTGGAGCTGCATGGAAATGGCAAAGTCGTTTCTGTGCACAACTTTTAACTAAAAAATGAACGGTTAAGGGCGCATTTTCCTCTTCAGAAACAAAAGGGAATTTGATTTCAACAGATTATTTATTAAATATGAGGTAACCCCTTTCAAACACTGTTTGAGGTGGGATCCAACAGAAACACATAAATGGGAGTGTTAATGATAAACCGAGAATTGCAAAAATCACATTGAGCACCAGAGATAATTACCAGAGGAATTTAAGATCAGACGCAGCTGCAGCTGAGCGTTTAATTTCGAGATGGTCTCTTTGCAGGCGGTTGGCAAGGGAGAAGGAAGATAAGATTTATAGGCATCGTATGTAGCAAACCTATGAATCTCTGTTTCTTTCTCTCCAATTGCTATCTTTGCATGTTTATTTCAGGAAGACTCCATAACAGGGTAGAAAATCAAATTTAGGACTTTGAACTGCCTAACCTTAAGTTATAAAGGGACTTCCAATATCACTTATTATAGTCTGCCATGGAAATAAATAAATGCTCATTTTGTGTACCATCTTGAATTTTTTTTTTAAAAGTCCTGATAGTGAATACACATTACATTAAATGAATGAGATATATTAAGAATCTTTCTAGTTATCATTAAAATCACTTAGATGATGGGACACAGTCTGGAATGCTGTTGGTGATCCAGGGTGTCTGGCTTTCCTAGTTAATGGAAGCAATATCTTCACAAAAAAGTTTGAAAATCCATGGTCACCTATGAAACCCAAGGAAGCTATTTCCTGTCTTCTTAAAGAAAATTTTTATTATGGAAAGGGAATATTTAAAAATAAAACAAGCACAGAATAGTTTGTAGTACCATGGATTTATTTTGTATTAAAGGATACATAATTTCCATATTGCTTTGTTTTGACTTGGTGGTATGTAATAGGGCACGGCCTTCCATTTTGGCTTCCTGTTGATGACAAAATTTGGTTAAATGGTCATTTGACTATTTCATAGGTGAAAGAAGAATTCGATCTTGGGAATATCATGGGGCTGGGATTGCGCTCAGTGGTAGAGGACTTGCCTAGCATGTGTGAGGCACTGGGTTCGATTCTCAGCACCACATACAAATAAATGAATAAAATAAAGGTCTATCAGCATCTAAAAACAATGGGAATATCAGAAAAATTGGAAAACTTAGTTTTATAATCAGTTTAATGAACATAAACCTAGTAGGCGTAGATATGTGAATCACACGGATATTTATTTCTAAGTTTTTTTTTTTTTTTTTTCAAAAAGCTAATTTTCAAAAAAGGTTATCTTGTTTTGTTTGGCTGTTTTTTCCTGGTGGAATTGTGATACCCGCTTTCAGGGATGCACTTCCATTTTTCTTCATTATTTCTTGTGTTCCACTTATTATACCTGAACTGTGTGTATCATCAGAGGACAGAAAACAAAGAGCTGGTCTTCCCAAGAACAAAGTGTGGATCAGATTGATTTTAAAATTGCACCGTGCCGTGCCAGTTGGAAGGTTCTAGAAGGGCGCTGTCGGCTTCTCTGAAAACATGGTTGAAATGTTAGTTGAGACCTGTTGTGTTCATCTGCAGGCACTGTGGCATGGGGAAGGCTGTGAGTCTAAATTTAATCAGTAGATCTCAATTAGCAAAATATGAGATTAAATAGTTCATGTTTTGGAAAACAATTTTTTTTAAATTTTCTCTCTGCAGAAGGTACTTGCAGTGGAGAATTGCATGCTGAGAGATGTAATATAAAGTATTTCTGATGAGTTGAAGATGTGTCTGGTTAAAAATTTTCAGGTATGATTATTGGCATAATCCACTAGGTACACTCTGATCATCTGTCTCATCATTTAATGTTCAGAACACAAAAAATGCTTTAAAATAGGCACACCTGAGCTCTTTCTGCTCAGAACTAGTAAAGTAACCTTCTCAGTAGATGAAAGGCTAAGATTTAAGATGCAATGCTCCAGATTCCTTATGCCGTCCTCCTGGTCTCTCTGACTGCCTACCCCTCCCTACCCGCTACAATTCATCATCCAAGGAAAAACTAGACCATGTCACGGCTTTGTTAGATCTCAGAATGAAATCTTCAGGGTTTTGTTTTTGTTTTTTATTGGTACTGAGGATTGAATCCAGGAGTGCTTTACTACTGAGTCACATCCTGAGCCCTTTTTATTTTTTAATTTTTTTCGAGACCAGGTTTTTCTAAGTTGCTCAGGGCCTCCAAATTTGCGAACCTCCTGCCTCAGCCTCCCGAGCTGCTGGGATTACAGGTGTGCACCACAACATCTGGCTGAATTCTCCACTTCTTCATAATCTTACCATCCCCAGAAGCCTGACTGACCGATCTGCTTGAATTCTTGTCCCTCATTCCTACTTGTGGATCTTCCTTTTCTTCATCGACCATCATTTCAGTGATGCATCTTGACATGGGCAGAGCCTTATCACTCTTTTGTTCTTAGAGAAATGTCGAATTCCTCATTGAGGGCTCGCCCTACCTTTCTGGAGACAGCTGCCTCTGTTCTACTTCCAACAGCCTGATTTCGTTTTTCCAAAACCACCTGCTCCTCCTGCTACTGTTAGTCGCGTGTATTTGCTCTTTCTGTCCTTCCTCGTTTCTTCTTTACCCCTCCTCCCTCGCTCCACTCCGATTGTCTTTTATTATGATCTACCTTCGTGGAGAAAATGTGTCTTCCATGAGCTGTGGGACTGTCTCAGCTGTTTTGCTGCTGTGACTAAATGACCTGACCAGCAAAACTGTAGAGGAGGAAAGGTTTATTTGAGGGCTCAGGGTTTCAGAGGTCTCAGTCCATAGAAGGCTGGCTCCATTCCTCAGGGCTCCAGGTGAGGCTGAACATCATGGTGGGAGAGGGTGGTGGAGGGAAGCAGCTCACATCATGGTGATCAGGAAGCAGAGAGAGACTCCACTCTCCAGATGCAAAATATATACTACCCATAGCCATGCCTCCAGTGCCCACCTTCTCCAGCCACACCCTACCCACCCTCAGTTACCACTCAGTTAATCCCATCAGGGATCAACTCACTGATTAGGTTAAGGCTACAACCCAATCATTTCTCCTCTGAACCTTTCTGCATTGTCTCACACGTGAGCTTTTGGGGGACATCTCACATCCAGACTGTAACATGGACCTCGTCCATCTCTTCATTGGTATGTTCCCACTCCCTGGAAAGTGGAGAATAGGAACTTCTCAGTGGGTAAACCTGGCAGGTCAAAGGATCAAAATTGCTTTGATCAGTAATGGGACAGATTTCACATCATGTACCTGTGGATAGATCACCCTGAAAACATTTAAAAATTTCATAAAACATCTAATCATGAGGAAATATCAAAGGCAAATTCTACAAAATAATTACTCTTATTATTCAGAAGTGTCCTGAATGTGAACGAGAACAGGAAGTTTGAGAAATTGCCAAAGATAGGAAACTTGCCAGGTGCAGTAGCCCACACCTGTAATCTAGTTACTCAGGAGGCTGAGGCAGGAGGATCAAAAATGTGAGGCCAGCCTCAGCAACTTAGCAAGACCCTATCTCAAAATAAAATTTTAGAAAGGGCTGGGGATGTAGCACAATAGTGGAGCACCCATGTGTTCAATCCCTAGTATGGAAAAAAAAAAACAGATATATTGAGACTAAAGAGATGCATTGATTATGTAGAATATCTCGTGTTTGCTTTTCTCTTAAGAACATTATTGGGACTGTTAAGATGATAAGACTTTAGACAATAGTGCCGTGTAATTTTTTATTTCCAGATTTGGATAGTTTTACTGTGATTCTATAAGAGAATGTTCTGTTTTTAAGAAATATATAGAAAATTATTTAGGGTCAATTAAACTTCATATCTGAAAGTTATTGTGTCAAAAGGTTCAGGGAGAAAATTTGTGTGTGTAGAGAGGAGAGAAAACAGAGGATAGAGGAAGTATAAAAGGCTAAAACATCCGCAGTGTCAGGGAGTTGGAGAGTATGGTAGTTCTCCATACTATTCTTGCAATGTATAGTCTGAAATGATCAAAATTAAAAGTGAAGAAAAATGCATTTATTCAGTGTGAAATTATCGCTAAGAAAAATGCATTTATTCAAAGTTTCTATCATGTCATCAGAGGGGAAATTCTTCCCAAAGAAGCAACTTTCAATACTGATATTCTTAAAATATGCTTAAGACACTTGGGATAATATTAATGTTCCATTTCTTTATAAGCTAAGTTAATGTGAGAATCAAAAAGTTTTTCTCCTCCTGTAGGTAGTAGAACAGAGGTTAGTTTTTGCAATAATGGTTAATTGAGAGCATTTACAGCATCTGATTTATGATTACGGTGCTAGTTAAACATTTTCTATACTGTTAGCAATGGATGAATTCCCTAAAGAGGACTTGGGGGGTTCCCCCACCGAAATTATTTTGACATAAAGTAATGATTGCAGAATTAAAGTGATTTTACGTAAAGAATATCACCAAATCACTTCACCATTATTTCTAAATAATGATGCTTCCTTTATTTCTTGCACTGGGAATGGTTGCTTAGAAAGTTGCCAAACCCAAGCTTTGAATTGAACACCTTTTAAATGGCGTGACCTCCCAAAGGCATGTCTTTCTTAGGGAAGACAGATTGTCCTTCAAGTGTGTTTTTTAGCTTATAAAATAAGAGGTGCAAAGCCAAATTCATAATGGTTATTATCTGGCTTCAAATTCTAATAACAGGTGTTCTGTACGGATTCTGAATAGCCGGGCTGTAAGATGCAGCCAGGTTTTGTCCATAATGGGCTTAATATTGACCTTCCTGCCACACCACCCGCAGGCTGCCACTTACCTGATACAATGGCTACAGTTCGAGAAGCACCTTGTTCATGGGTTTGGACACTCGCCATATCTTCAAATATAATAACCAGCATCCAATCAGAAACTGCTGAAGCAGAGAAGTGAAGCAGGGTGCATAATAAGAGTGTGTTGGAGTCATTTGGTGTGTGCTGACTGTAAGCTCATTTGGCTCCTTGTTTCCTGATTAAATTCTTGCTCTCTCCTCCGATGACCATTTTTACAGTTGTAGTATCTCAGCTCCACACAGCTGAGAGTCATTATCAAAGGCAATGTACAAGCCCAGGAGAAATGCTAAGGAAAACAGAAAAGCTCTGGTGTTGTAGGAAGAAGACACCGGAAGATCTGCCCAGCCTATAGAGCCAGAGGACAGCAAATCTGGATGCATCCATTTACCTTTCCAGCTCCTGAGTCAGACCCTGTAATTCAACATGCCCACCAGAGAAAATTGGAGCAAAACGAACTGGGTACTGTTGAGTCATATCATAAAGTAAAGGATGAAACAGAAATGAGGATTATGGGTGAGGCCAAATGAGTTACTCACAATGTAGATTAAGAAAGAGAGCTGGTACCAGAGTGGCTGCACCAATTTGCAACTCCACCAGCAATGTATGAATGTGCCTTTTTACCCACAGTCACACCAACATCTATTATTGTTTGTGCTCTTGATGATAGCCATTCTAATTGGAATTAGATGAAAAGAGCTCAATTCACAATAGCTAGACTGTGGGACCAACCTAGATGCCCTTCAACAGATGAGTGGATAAAGCAGCTGTGGTATATATATACAATGGAATACTACTCAGCCATAAAGAAGAATAATATTATGGCATTTGCAAATAAATGGATGGAATTGGAGAATATCATGTTGAGTGAAATAAGCCAATCCCAAAAAACCAAAGGCTGAATATTTTCCCTGATAACTGGATGATGATATATAATCAGTTGGGGGTCTGGGGGGTAAGAGAAGAATGGAGAAACTTTAGAATACTAAGAGGAAAATAAGAGGGGGAGGGGGTGGGAGTATGAAAGATGGGGAAAAGAGACAGACATCATTACCCTATGTACACGTATGATTACGTGAATGGTGTGCATCTACATCACGCACAACTACAGAAACGAAAAGTTGTACCCCATTTGTGTACAATGAATCAAAACCAAGTCTGAACTACAGAAATAAAGATTTATAATACGCCCTCAGGGAGGGAGACCACCTTTGATGGAGGGGTGTAGTGGTGGGGGAACTTGAGCAACTAGCATTTGGCATTTCAAATGACATCATGGCCTGAGAAAGCTTATTAAAGGGATTCTGCTGTCCCCGTACTTGTCAAATGAGTGGGTGAGGCCTCTTAGATGGGGCTCCCTGTTTTCTAGCTAGACTGGTCAAGCTTAGACAGTAGCGTACAGTACTGGACTGAATTTTTATTCAGCTTGTTTTGGTCAATGGGCTGGAATCCTGATTGCTACTTCTTAGCTCTGAGTAGATCTGAGCCTTCTCCAGATTATGCCCTGCAAGCAATGTCCAAGCAATCGGCTGGGGTGGGCTGCATGACCCTAAATGAGAGATGATCAATCAAATTCCACCTGCTGGGGCCTCAACCTTCCCAGATCCATTGACTACCATTTGTAAGGACACATTAGTATCAAGTAAAATTAAAACAGCACTTATTCTACTCTCATGTGAGCATGTCTCTTCCTGAAATCTGTAAGCAGCTCTCCTCTGGTGGAGATGTGATGATCTGGTAGACCCTGAGCTTCTCACTCCCTGGGGGGACCTCTAGGCACTTCCGTTGGAACCTCTATCTACTCTGCAATCTCATGCCTTCCAAGTCCTGGTCACCACATTCTCTGGTTGATTTAGTATTTTTTTTTTTTTAGCCTTCTTTTTATCTAATGAGTTGTATGGACACAGGTGCATCTTCAAGGAGATGGGAGTGGGATTCTCTTTAACCAGTCTTCCTGGAACTCCCGATCCACTCATATTGGTTTCCTAGTGCTCTTGTCAGAGCGCCGCAAACCTAGTGCCTTAAACACCAGGAGGTTACTGCCTTACGGTTCTGGATGCTGGAAGTCCCAAAGCCGTTACAGCCTGTTGAATTCTGAGGGTACTGAATGAAGCTTTCCCATCACACTCTTTTACCTAGTGGTTTGCTTGAATCTTTAAGTCCCTTGGTCTGTGGACCCTTGCCTTCATTTTGCATGGTGTTCTCCCTGAGGATAAGGATGGGTCTCCAAATTCCTCCTGTTGATGAGGAGTCTTGGCCTATCAGATTAGGAACCACCTTTACTTTTTAACTCATTACATCCACAAAAACTTTATTTTCCAAAAAAAACCTGCAATTCCCATTCTGCAATTCTGGGTATGAGAACTTCATCACATGAATTATAGCAGACATTCAATTCATATTGGATTGTCTTGCCTGGAGATAGTAGATGAAAGATCTTATTAATCTTTCCTTTTTAGTACATTTCTATGTTGCTTAGATTTATGTGGATTGAATTCCTTTGTGTTTATTCTATCATACTTACATACATATATAATATTTATACACACTCATACATGCACATATATATGTTTATAAATGTGTATGGGGATAAATACATCCATATGCACACATATATGCATATGCATATATATAATTCCTTATGGACAGATATATATGTAATAAAAGTGCAAATAAAATTGCAAAGAAGGAGAGAGTACAGTTGTATATATTTATATCCAGACATGTTAAAATGCTAGTCTACCTCTTACCAAAGCTCATTAATGGCAGCTAATTTTTCAGGTATAAAGAATACGAATTTGCAGAGAGAGCAACAATTGACACAAAAGAAGTTACTTTTGAAAATTGAGAATCAAAAAGAGATTAAAAGGCATGTCATTATCAAATCAAAAGAAAACTGCAAGAGACTGAGTGGATTTTCAGGCTTCCATGTTAACAGAAGCAAGGTCTGACCACAGGGCAGGGGCGAGGTCCAGCTGGGTGAGAAAGGATGATGTTTCAGCCATCACCCACCAAAAACCAGTGCAGTGTAGAGCTATGTGGGAAGCTTTTAATGTCCCGCTAACTCAGAGCCACTTAACTAACAGGTAGTGAGGACTGAGCCTTGTAGCAATGTGTACCTGGCACACTACTTGAAGTCATCAGTTGGAGGACAAATGAAGACTGACACGGTATCCAGTACTGATGCCCAGCTCCTAAAAGACTGATAAGAAAGATAATTACCAAATAGTGCCAAGGAAATGAAGCTTTCAGAACCCATCAATGGAACTACTTTGGAAAACAGTTCAACAAATTTACAAAATCTTAAAATGTATCTATCCTAGAGCTTAGCCGTTATGTCTATGTACAAAGAAAGTTTTCCAATAGAAATGAAAACATGTCTACAACGAGCCTTGTGTTTGGAAGTTAAAGCTTTATTCAGAATAGTCAAACATAAACCCAGCCTAGGTGTCCATCAACAGAGGAATTCATAAAGGAGCATGTGATCATACAGTGGAATACTACGCAGCAGTGTGAAAAAGACAGGAATAAATCTCCAAACACAGTGAGCAAAAGAAAGCATCCATAAAGACATGCATACTATATGTTCCATTTACATAGATCAGTAGGATAGGCAACATAATTTATAGTGCAAGAAATTAGGTATGCTGTTCCTTTGTGGTCCAGATGGTGACTGGGGAGGAATATAAAGAACTTTCTGGGATGATGATAAGTTCTATATCTTGATCGGATGGTGGCTTGAACTGTACTCTCTCCTTCTTTGCAATTTACTGTATGTAAACTATTTCCCAATAAAAAGAGTCTTTAAATTCATTAAGCCTTACCCATGGTGGGATGTCATTGCATTGAAGAAACTACCAGGGCCATGATGGTCCCAGTCCAGAGTTGGGTGGAGAGTGAGCATAGACCCAGGCAGCAACATGTGGCTTCCCCTTGGAGCTGTTTTTAAAGATGAAGGATCATGTGTTCTCAGAACCAAGGTGGAAGGCTATATTTTAGAAATGGTATAGAAGAAACCCCCCTTGTCTGACCAAAATACCCCTAAAATGGCTTCACTAGCCCCACTCCTCCCCTGCCCCCATGTCCTGCATTTGCTTCCCGTGTCTGGACAGCCTCGGTGTCCTGATGTGCATTTAAAATGAATCATTTGGAATCAAAGGCTCAGAGCCAGAGACTCCCAGGACGCCCCGCAAACCCAGCCTGTGGAAGGCAGTGCTCATTTTAAAACTCAAGTGTTATGTCTGCGATTCTTTTTTTCTTATTAACCTCTCCTAGAACTCTTCTGGGCTGTCATACATAAATCAGAGGATTATGAAAGAACTTGTCAAAGTGCTGTTTCCTTCTAAGGCTGTAATTTGGTTCCATGAATTATTAATTATTAGACTGGTATGGTATCAGCTCCTGAGAACTCAATATAAATGTAAAAGCCTCACCTTATCATTTATAATCTAAGGCGCCTCAGTGATGTGATTCTTACCATTGAGGGCTTGGCGTTGTGTTGGAGGGACTTGGGATATCCAGCTTGCTAAAGTTTCTGAAATAAAATAGAGGCGTGCAGGAGTGTGTGTGTGTGTGTGTGTGTGTGTGTGTGTGAGTGATTAGATTTAAAATTCAGAATAAGGAAGCAGATGTGGATTGCTTCAAGGGTTCTGATTGCTTTGTAGGTAGTGAAGCAAGGACATGGGAAAGAGTGTGGTTGAAGAAAAAAAGAAACAGAAAAGTGTTAGAATATCTTGCATCTCTGCTCTTAAAGAACAAATAAATAATGCATCAAGGACTGAAGATGTACTAAAGATAAGTTCAATATATGTTGAAAGTAGACATCTGATAGAGTAAGTACCTTGTTTTTCATATACGAATTATAACCCCCTGTGTTTTCCAAAGCAAGAATGAAGAGAAATGTCTTCTCCTTTCTGTTTGTGGCTGGGGTCCTCAGCTTGAATACTTGATGAAGCCTTCCAGTCTTCTTTGGTTTTCTCTTTAATATGTAATGCCATTTTATTTTAAAACCTTCTGCAGAAAAATATATGAGCTTATATTCTTTTCCCTTTGGTGAACACAAGATGAGTCTCATGTTATGTCTAAGGGTATTTTTTTTTTCTTTTAGCAATTTCTGCATATTTCAGAGATGTGCTGAGCAGGTAGGCATCCATCTGACTATGAAATGCAGACAACAGGTCTCTGACGTTACAAATGTCACTCTGCCCAGTGTCATATGTCAGAGAAGGAAATAATACCAAAGTTCTGGTCTGTGCGATGATTTTGAATTGGTGCTTTGATGAATAGAAATTCTCTCGAAGTAGAAAAATACGTTGTGGTTGGCTCTGCTAAAATAAATGTGTTACGTTTCACTCGCTTAACCATTCCAAGAGATTATTTAAAAATCATTAATTTGCTAAATCTCTGCACACTTTCATATTATGAGTGGAAATTTCAGTAGCTCTACTACTTTAAGCACACCCACAGCAACCCCAATTGGGTGCACTTTGACTTAAACAGATTAGGTGTTTTACAAATAATATCATGGGTTTGATTTTGGTGCAGGAGATCAGAGAGAACATGCAGTCTACCAAAATGGTTATACATGAAAATTACCTGGGAGATAAAAACGCTTCGAATGTGCCCGGTGGAGTCAGGTTTAAGAGGCTGATGAGCCGGGCACAGTGGTGCATGCCTGTTATCCCAGCATTTGGGAGGCTGAGGCAGGAGGATCGTGAGTCCAAAGCCAGCCTCAGCAACTTAGTGAGGCCCTAAGCAACTCAGTGAGACCCTGTCTCTAAATAAAATACAAAATAGGGCTGGGGATGTGGCCCAGAGGTAAAGTGCCCACCTAGCTTATGTGAGGCCCTGGGTTTGATCCTCAGTGCTACATAAAAATAAATTTTCAGCCAGGCACAGGGCGCACACCTGTAATCCCAGTGACTCAGAAGGCTGAGGCAGGAGGATGGCGAGTCCAAAGCCAGCCTCAGCAACTTAGTGAGGCCCTAAGCAACTCAGTGAGACCCTGTCTCCAAATAAAATACAAAATAGGGCTGGGGATGTGGCTCAGTGGTGGAGTGCCCCTGGGTTCAATTCCCAGTACCAAAAAACAAGAGGCTGATGAGTTAAAATTTTGCCTGGATTTTATAATGTACTTAAAGTAGAGATGTTTATTTTTCATTTTTGTTAGACTGAGATGTGAAGTGGTGACGTCACACATTTCAGAGATGTCACACAACACGAAAAGTCATGAAAACATTAAGTAGGCTTGAATTACAGCATTCCTATTCAAACTTTATTGAAAAATCAAGTATGCTTTGTAAATACATAACTTGTTAAAACAACAACAAAAAAGATCAAGTTGCATCTTTAGGATGAAATCCTTCATTTTCTATTTTATTTTATTTATTTTATTTTTTATTTTTTGGTACTGGGGATTGAACCCAGGGGCACTCCATCACTGAGCCACATCCCCATCCCTGTTTGGTATTTTATTTAGAGACAGGGTCTCACTGAGTAGCTTAGGGCCTCGCTAAGTTGCTGAGGCTGGCTTTGAACTTGCGATCCTCCTGCCTCAGCCTCCCAAGTGCTGGGATTACAGGCGTGTGCCACCACACCCAACCATTTTCTATTTTAAATGAGTCTTTTTTGCATGTGTAAAATGAGAGGCACCCACTTATCATAATTGCCTGTATTAGAAATTGTCTCCTTGTTAATGTGGTACTACTTTTAGGCCCATTTTCAGTATTGGCCAACAGCTATCATTAAAAATGCAATGCTTTTGTGATTTTTCTTTCTTTATGAAAGATTGATTCATTATCTTGTTATTAAGGAGGAAAAAGTATATGGAAGTAGGTTTATTATGGACAGTTCTGGGAATAATTTGTTGAGTAGACCACACTTGAGATATAGAGCAACTTTGGACCTGAAATAACTTGGGTCAAAAATTATGTATTTGTTGAATATTAAGAAAACCACATTTTTTTATATATATATATATAACTGAAACATCTCCAAGATCCAGTTTCTCACCCATCATGGGGAGTTGACTCTTCTCTAAAACTCTTGGAAATGAACTTTGATCTCCCTTGGATCACAAATGGTGGGTTCATGCTTGTGATTTGGCTTACCCAGTTTGACCCTCTATCTTCAGCTGCACCAGAGATTCAGATTATATATTTGGATTTGCAATGAAATAAAGAATTTGGGGCTTAGCCCTTTGCAGTTGTTGATTTATTAGAGGAACCTGAAGTTTTCAGCTGACCCAAAGATGATAAGTTAAAAAAATCACATATAGTAGCACATAATTTACAGGTATCTTGGAAGAAGGTAGAATTTGGAAGGTAATACAGTTCAGTCTGGTCATCAGTCTAAGAAAGAGCTACTGAATTGGGGGTAAAAATAAAGAATGAAAAGAAAATAAAAGAGAGCCTTTGGGTTGGAGCCTGGGTTTTCCAGGGTGTCTCTTGGGCTTGCTTGGCCTGGATTGGGGTGTGAAACTCTGGTAAAGGTCTGAGTCTCCTCTCTTGCTGTTCCACCTGGTGATCTCTCTAAGTCTCTCTTGCCTATAAAAGTCTGAGCCAGATTGTCATTTCTCTGGTCACAACCAAACCTCTGCTCGTGGACTACATGATTCTCTTTTTCTCCCATGTGGGATATCTTAGGGTCCGTGATGTTCTTTTAGACCCAAGTGGAAAAGAACTATTTTTGAAAATAAGCTATGCTACCTTCTATTGTGACTAGTTATAGCAGTTTTCTGAGCCTGTTTTTCCTCCCTATTTGTATATGAAGATGTTCATCTTACCTGTCTCATCAGATTATTCTGAGAATTGAGTGAGATGATGTGGACAATGAAATATTCAGAATGCGCCTCTCATATAGTAAATGCTCAATAAATCTATTACCCCATTCACTCGTTGTATCTGAAGGACTTATACTTTTCCAAAAGTAGAATTGCTGCATTTAATTCTAGATTGGAGTAATAATGGACTTGGTGTGTTCTATGGTGTGTTCTCAATAGAGTAACCATGAATCATATTTAAAGGTAGATTCATTTCAATGAAGAGTACAAACCGAATAGTTTTCTCTATACCAACTCACCGTATCATCACGCTGTGGAGGAAATATATTTGCAAAAAGCAACCTCCTCATTTTTCTTCAGGTGAATCAATAGATGTGAGCGATTTCATTAGTTATGAACCATTTCAGGGGGAAATGTAATTGTGCACATCATGCAATATAATTTAATGTGGGCTGGCAAACTGAGACTAATTATGGGGTCAGATTTTTCTCGGGAAATATTTATAAAACTAACCAGTCCTGAAGGATTTTTCTGTTCTCTCCCTTCAGTGATTGTAAGATTTTTTCACTTATTGCATTTAACTGCTTTATGTGGCTTTCCTGATGATCCCTGACATAAAATGATATTTTTCTACTTTGAACAGAAACTTAGTCCTGTATTATTCTGCATATTTCTTCTGCGGTGCACTGTGTGTTTTTTCTTCTTAAATTTCATCATTATAACATTTTGGAATCAGGTACCTATCACCTGTCCTTTCCCAGATCACCTGGCCTGTTGGTATTTTATTTATCTATTTATTTATTTTTTGGTACTGGGAATTGAATCCAGGGGTACTGTACCACTG
Source organism: Glaucomys volans (assembly GCA_020662805.1). Classification (NCBI taxonomy): domain Eukaryota; kingdom Metazoa; phylum Chordata; class Mammalia; order Rodentia; family Sciuridae; genus Glaucomys; species Glaucomys volans. The sequence continues at coordinate 166,054 of JAJEJO010003466.1, read as the reverse complement.
AACCACATCCCCAGCCCTTTTTCATTTTTATTTCAAGACAGGGTCTCACTATGTTGCTTAGTGTCTAGCAAAGTTGCTGAGGCTGACCTTGGGTTTGCAATCCTCCTGCCTCAGCCTCCTAAGTTGCTGGGATTACAGGCATGTGCTGCCACACGTGGCTGAGTGTATTTCTGTATAGAAAGAAGGAAAGCAAGTAAATAGAGCAATTGAAGACAAGATATGGATTTAGTCATAGGTAATGTTCCTTTCCAAAGTATTAATAGAAATATTTTCTGTGTGACTCTGAGTGTTGGTGCAAAAATCATGGTAACCTTGATTTTGAAAATGAAATGTTGTATGAGGTTTTGGGTCTATATGCAAAGCAAACTTTGTAATAGCTTTCATTTCAAGCTTCCCAGTGACTACCTTGAACTTATCTAAACTTTGCTATACATAGGAGATAAAATGCACCCCCCCCACCGACTTTCAATTTCTAAGGGAAAATACAAACTCCTTCCACAAAAGCCTCTTCTGTGGTTTGAAGTTAACCTCTTTGGGGAGCATCATTTTTATTCCATTCTAGGATTCTTCAGGACAGGTATGAATGTTTTGAAAAATTAGCATGGAACTCATATTTTTCACATCATGAATAATCATCGTCTTCCATTCCTTGTGTTCTCCTTCCGCCTTTCGGATCTGCCTGCCGGATACTGAAATGGAATGATCCCGCTTCCTTCAGCCCATATCGGAATCGGGTCATTCTCCAAATTGGACCCAAATCACAATCGATAAATAGCCTTTTGTAGATTTTTCACAGTGTCTTCATTACAATCTTCAGATCTCAGATTTCTGGATTGCAACTGGACCTTAGATGATCTTGCTCATTACACCAGTGGAGTCAGGCACCAGGAAGCTTCTGGAGGCCCCAGAGCCTGGGACTGATGGAGCCAGAGACAGAACCCAGGTCCGCTGACTTCCTGGATAATGTCCTATTTTAGCATCCCATATTTCCTCTGCGTCAGATCCATAAAATCCTCCCTGCTGACATTCAGAAGCCCCTCAGATCCTGAAGATGATGTCCTATGGTGGCTATTTGGAAGTGTCCCTCCAGAAGTGAAGATGAGAAAAGACAGTTTTCCCTTTAACATGCTTTTGTGAGCAAATTATTTTGCAACTTCAAACTGTTTTTCCCTTCCTTTAAAATAATGGTAGGCTTCTGATATTCTGGTTTTCCTAGTTTTCTCCAGGGGCTTGAGGGATGAAAACCATCTGAGTCATTCAAGGGTCAGGAGAGGCAAGCAAGAAAGCAAGCAAGAATGATTTCATTCTTATTCAGAGTGAATAATGCACGTGGCTTTGGTGTGGTCCTCTGGGAATCCAAATCTGTGGTTTCTAGAGCTCATGACACTTTGCTCTTTGGATAGGCTGCAGAACTTGCTAGTGGTACAACTTTTGCCGCACAAGCTGTTTGCTCACCAGAGCGCATTGCTGGGTAAAGTTTAAGTGAAAGCTCAAGAGATTTAGTATTTTAATCCTATGGAAGCAATTTTGTTCACTGGCAAAAGAGGACCTGGATTTGGAAAATTGCTCCAAGGAGCAAGGCTAAATGTGCAAGGGAATCCCCTCCTGGGGCAGAGAACATCTGCTGGACTGTGATCCAGTAAAACAGATTGGGACATCTGCTGTTCTAGAACCTTCCATGGAGGGCTCAAGCAGGTTTGCTTTGACAAATTGATCCAGAACCAAGTGGATTCAGCTGTGGGAAGCTGCCTGGTGAGGTCCACTCTCTCCTTCCTTCAGGGTCCTGTCCCCAGAGCTTCCTTCCAGCTGAACTTAATGTCATCTTATCATGTCCCAAACAGACAATCCCGGCCATTTTCCGCCTGACAGATTTTTCCAAACGAGCTTAAACAGGTGGTCTTGTGCCAAATCAAAATTGATCTCGTGGCTCAGAGAAAGGAGAAATGGGTTTGAAATTTAGTTATTTCGGATTTGAATCTTTCTTCCTCCACCTCTGATTATTTTTTAGCAAAGATGTCAATGTTCCTTACATCCACTTGTTTTTTCTTTTTTTAAAATAAGAAGTAGCCATGGCAATTGCTGTCTTTTTTTATATGACACAGAGGACCCTTCTTCTTCTTCCACCTTTGGAATTTTAGAAAGGTCGCTCAGTTGGTCACAGCCTAGAGAGGGTGGGTCACCCTGAAGGGAACAGCTCCCTTCACATCCTGTGTTGCGAACAGGGAGTGCATGGGTTTGCTACATGACTGACACAGGAGAAAGTGACTGTATCATCACTCCAGAGGCTGGAAATCTGAGATCACAGGAGGGTTTCCTGCTTCTGAGGTGTGACGATCTGCATCATGCTTTCCTCTGAGCTCTTGGCGCCTTCCTGGAGGACTTCGGTGTCCCTTGGCATCTGTCTCCCTGACCTCTGCTTTCATGTTGAGGTGGCACTTTTCCTGTGTCATTTTTCGTATTTTATTTAGAGACGGGGTCTCACTGAGTTGTTTAAGGCCTCACTTTTGCTGAGGCTGGCTTTGAACTCGCAATCCTCCTGCCTCAGCCTCCTGAGTCTCTGGGATCACAGGCATGGCCACTGCACCCAGCTCATTTGCCTTTCTTAAAAGGCATGAATAAAACTGGGTTGGGGGCTCACCTCCTCAACTATGACATCATCTAAACTATTTACACCTGCATTGACCCTATTTCCAGATAACAGGAATGATCTTTTTATTTTTTTCCTGCTTTTATCAGTTCCTTTCTACTGATTTGAGGCCTTGAGAATGTTGTAACGTGATTCCGGATCCTTCTATTCCTGTATCCTTGCTCATCTTACAAACCTCAAACCATCCCATAATATATTCCTGTTAATCTCAAAGTAGCAGAAGAGAGGATAAGACAAATATGGAATAACTGGGGATCTGTCTTAGCAAATTAGCAGTCTGGGCTTATCTGATGACCAGCAATGATTTTAGTTGATTTCTAAAAATCATCCAAGAATGTAACCAAGCTGTTAATCGTTTATGCATTTTTTGGATTTACAGATAACCTTCATTTGCATTACGTTGCTTAAACCAACCTAGCTGGTGTTGAAAGGCAAGCATGTGGACCTTCAGATGTAGAAGTGTTAAAATGACAAAGGTGACTTGGTTGGTGAATGGTAACTGGCTTTGATTTCATGAAACATTTCAGTTTCAAATCCAGAATTTTCCACTCTGTCATCATGCTGCTATTTAGGAAATGGGTGTGGGTGGGTGCTTGACCTCTATTTGAGACCCATGGAATTAGACGGCTGCTCCATTCAGATCGTCCATATCGTACTCTCTCAGTTTTCTCAAATCAAACACTCCTGATCCACAACAGACATTGGGCACGAGGCATTATCTTGACACTCATAGTATAAAAAGAATTGTTTCATTTCTCTAAATCATTGCACTTGAGCGGACACTTCCAATTTTCCTTTTCTATTGCACATTTAGTGAATTACCAACGGCACCGAGGGCTGGAATAGCACATACTCATGAACTCCCCATTTTCATGGGTAGGATCTCTGGATCTCTACCTAGCATCTCACCAAGGCCCAGGCAAATGCCATGGAAGGCATTTTTTTTTTCCTCCTGGAACTGTAAGGGACAATCTGTTTGCAGGGTCATTCGATCTGTTGACAGCATTCAGCTCCATCTGACTGCAGGACTGAAGACTGGCTTTCTTGCTGGTTATTAGCTGGAGGTCAGCCTCAACCCCTAGAGTCCGACATGCCCTGATTCTCTGATCTCAATGACTCCCTCCTGCTTCACCTTCTGCCCCGAATACCCGGAGAGGGCTCTCCTGCTTTCAGAGATTTATCTGATTAGATTGGGCTGACTGGATTATCCAGGACAATCTCTCTGTTTTAAATTCATCTGATTAATAGCCTTCATTCCATCAGCTAAGTCACGTGCAGCAGCATCTAGATTTGCGTTTGATGGAATAAGCAGGGAAGGGGAGTTTGGGGGTGACAGTTTTAACTTCTGCCATGCACATCCTGGTTTGAAGGATTTAAAATTTGCCTTTGAACCCTAAACTTGTGAATTTTTTGAGTTGACAGAATGCTTTCACATTGATTATTTTGTTCTCAGTGAATTTTCATGGAATGGTAATAAAACAGAGGCACTGAATGTAAGAGTTTTTCTGAGATGCTTAATAATTGTCATTTAAAATACCCCAGTGTTCCTCTTCAAGAATACCTGCTAGTCCTTAACCTAATAAAGGATGATGAGCATTTATTTCATTCCTCCTTATGTTTTAGTTATTTGTGTAATTGGCTTTTTCTTCCTTCATTCCTTCCTAATTTGTGCATCCTTTCCTATCCCAATGGTTTCAGGGTACAGGAAGAGTTTCTTTAGGGTAGTGCCCACATCTGGATCAAATGTCTGGCTCTTGGTCAGTATTGCACAATTTTTTTTTTTTTTTTTTTTGCCAGGGAGCCTAATCATTGAGGACACTCCGTCAGCACTGAGCACACCAGGCACCCGCATCTTGGTGTTTAAACACCCTCCTCCAAATGTTCTCTGAGTCTAGGGCTGGAGTAGAGAAATTAGGAAATGACACCAAAACATAGGAATGTGTTGGGAAAGGAAGGAGGCATGTCAAGAGACATGTGCATGGAATTGATTCAGTACCTATTTATTTACTTAGCATGTAGAATGAAATATCCACCAGCCCACCTGAGATAAAGATAGGAGCAGATGGACAAGTGGAGACGGAGAGACAGAGATAAACACATAGAGAAGGGACAGCTCCTCCTTGTGAAAAAAAACTTAGTTAATATAGAAAGAATAAAGGAAGTCGCACTTCGTCAGCAAACTCTGGTCATCATTACTGCAGACGGGATTGGGGGTGCTGAAAGTCACCGATGACAATTTGAGGACAAAAATGAACTTTTCTTCCTCTCAAAGGTATCGTCTCTTCCAATACTTATTAGTTGTAAGTAGGGAATTTTAACTTATGTTGGAAAAGCCCAGCAGAGACCACCTGAACCACGGGATCACGCTTGATGTCACCAGTGATGAGGTGATTGACATGGTGTTCCCCCACCATGACAGAATGAGAACAGGGCTTCCAATCTGTGATATTCTTGTGAAAGATGCTAACCCCAGTCCCATACCCAGGTAGCATCACATAAACCAAAACCCCGAACCGAGGGACACTCTAATTCACCAGTATCCTTCACTATCACCTGGAACAGGAAAAGCACAATAGGGGAAGAATTGGCAGAATTCAGTGGAAGAGTGTAGTTTCTTTGGTTTTGATGATTGCACTGAGGTTATGCAGGATGTTATCCCCAGGAGAGCTGGGGGAGGAATGCACTCTGTGGGAATTCTTTGTACTATTTTCCGTTTTATTTTGAAATCTTATTTTTTTAAAATTCCGATTCCCTCGTTGTTGAGCTTTGTCATATTGGGAAACCTCCCTGACCTTACTAAGCCTTGTTTTTCTTTACCTAGAGAGTAGCCTAGAAATATAGAGCCTGTTATGGTCAAAGTAGGTGAACTAGAACTTAGAGGTTTGAAAACAGTGCCTTGGAGGAGATGGGATTCTGCCATTGGGATTGTGTAGTGATAGGAAGTTTGATGAACTTCATTAAAACCCCAGTGTTTCCATTCTTGGTACTTATTTTCAATATGATCTAGCACAAAAATCATTTTTAGATTCTTTGATATAGTATATACTCATGAACTTGATCTTATTTTATTTATATATAAAAATGTATTTATATATAGAAATATATATTTTTATATAGAAATACATATTTATATATTTATAATCATATTTACATATAAATATATAAATTTATATATGTAAATATATAAATATATTTCTATATATTTCCTTATTTATATTTATATGTGTAAATATATTTATATATTTATATATAAATATACAAATATTTATTTGTATATTTATATATGTATAAATATATTTATATAAAATATATATTTATATTATATAAATTTATATAAATATATATTTATATTATATATTTATTATATATAATAATAATTATTATAATTATTATATATAATAATTTATATATTATATATATTTATAAATATATAAATATATTTATATATTTATATATATTTATATATTATATATAAAATATATTTATATATGTGTAAATATATTTATATATTTATATAAATATATTTATATATTTATATATATGTAAATCCATATATACCTATATATAAATTCTCATTGAATTAGGAGGTGTCAATTATTAGATACTGACTTCAATGCAATGTTTATTTTTTTTCCCATTTAATTACTTATATTTTAAGGGTCAGGTTCTTGCTGTATTGCCCAAGTTGGCTCCAAGTACCTGCGTCAAGGGATCCTCCTGCCTCCACCTCGTGCCTATTTGGGTCTATAGTCATTCCCCACCCTGACCAGCTAATGCATCTTTTGAAAATTTTGATAAAATAAATGTGTGTATGTATATACATATGGATAATGTAAAGTTTGTCATTTAGACATTTTAAGTGTCCCATTGAGTAGCACTCATGATATTCACAGTGTGTGTACGCCAGCAGATTCTCTCTGCATTTCCAAAAGATTTTTTTTATCACCCTCGGGCAGAAATTCTCGAATCATTAAGCAGTGACCTCTGATCTCCCCCAGCTCCTCTGATCTGTCTTCTCTCTCTCTCTCTCTCTCTCTCTCTCTCTCTCTCTCTCTCTCTCT
>JAJEJO010003466.1:117630-159336 GCA_020662805.1 Glaucomys volans | reverse complement strand
TCTCTCTCTCTCTCTCTCTCTCTCTCTCTCTCTCTCTCTCTCTCTCTCTCTGAGTTTGCTTATTCTAGATGTTTTATTTAAGTAGAATCTACCCTGTTGATCCTTTGTTTCTGTTTAAGGCAACTGTTTATTTGAATCCCAGTTTATTTTCACCTGCTCTTAATCAACATTTCTGCCCTTGCTGAAGTTAGATGATGAAGAAAATATTTTGTAATTATTTTGAAAATATTTTATAAATATTTTGAAAATATTTTGTAAATATTTTGAAAAGATTATTGTAATAAGTAGCAAATACAAAATGCTACTTATCAATATAATAGCCAATAATTCTGAGAAGATTGTGAAATCTTCATTATCATGTTATTACTTATCAATAGGTGAATAATTAAGAAATTAGTAGAAAATTCTGCCTGAGGGTTTCTATGTAGTAGAGCAACAAGTGGATTTTGTTTTCTGTTTTTATCTTACAAACTTCCTACATGAAGCATGAATATTTTCCTAAGAGAAATGTTGAAAGACAATAGCAAATTTATATTGAGTCCACGAACCAATATGTTTATACACAGTTTTTATATAACTCTATCCGAGGGAAAAAGCTCAAACTACCACCAGAGTATTATTTCTCTACAAACTAGCTGAGTGTTGAGACATGAATTCATATCAGGGGGTGAACTCAGGATTAGGAAACACTAACTCGAATCCAAAGCTCGGGGACCCCAGTTTTGTGCATGGAGATTTGTTTTTGCATCAAGCAAATACTAGAATTTAAACACGTAAAATGTTCTTCGTCTTTCTAACTTGTGTGCTGTGTCCAGTGACTTTTATTCTATTGTCACAGAACACGGGACAAAGGATAGTTTGTCATTGTTCATAAACTGGCGAGGAGGGATGTGTTTGGTTGATGAGATTATAGCCTTGTATGCATCTCTTGGAACGATCTGTGAAGACAGGTTATGTTTAGTAGGAATTTCTTCAGCTTGAAAGAAAGAGGAGGAAAATTTGAAACTGATCAGCTGTCAAATAGCTTCTGAGATACCCAAAATATATCTGAAGAGTCAGGTTGAGAATCAATGTATTGTAGGTAGATTTTTGTACTTTTAAGCTAATCAATTGTCGGAAGCACTTGGTCTATCGACTGACCAACAGCTGATAATGAGCTGAACTTGCCTATCATAAATCCATTGCAGTACGTGAAACTATATGTTAACAAGATAGAAAAATATAAAATACTGAAAAGACCTATCAAGAGCATCGCAGGGGTTTCCGTATTGTCTATGTTGGTGATTTCCTTCCTGAGCCTGCTCAGTCATGACTTTTGGATTTGGGTCCTCCTCTGTCACTGGGTATGGTGACACTAGGTATTTGGTTCCTGGACAGGCAGGGATGGTTTCCTCTGCTAAAATTCATTATCCAAATCATTCAACATGTCATAGTTGATGTCTGACGCAGTCATGAAAAGTTACCTCACCTCTCCAAGGGAGTATCTCGCTTTCTGAGAGAATCTGATGGTTCAAAAATCTGTAAATTAAAAGGTCAATTAATATATAAAATACATCTTTTGCTTATGAAACCTTCCTATGCAATGCATGAAAACTGCTGACTACTTTGTTCTTGCTAGTTCATGAACTCATGTATCTGTGTCCCAGGTGCATAAATACTTGTGACATAGCAATTTAAAATGAGCTTATTTCTAAGATTTCATCTAACTCCAATTAGAATGGGTCTTATCAGGAACACAAGCAAGAATAAGTGTTGGCATGGCTGGAAAAAGGCACACTCATACATTGCTGGGGGAGTTGCAAATTGGTGCAGCCATTCTGGAAAGCAGTGTGGAGATTCCTTAGAAAACTTGGAATGGACCCACCATGTGACCCAGCTATTCCACTCCTCAGTTTATACCCAAAGGATTCGAAAATCAGCATACTACAGTGATGTAGCCACATCAATATTCAGAGCTGCTCAATTCACAATAGCCAGAGTGTGGAACCAACCTAGATGCCATTCAATTGATAAATGGATAAAGAAACTGTGGTATATACACACAGTGGAATATTACTCAGCCATAAAAAAGAATAAAGTTATGACATTTGCTGGTAAATGGGTGAAGTCGGAGAATATCATGCTAAGTGAAATAAGCCAAACCCAAAAAACCAAAGTCCAAATGTTTTCCCTGATAAGCAGATGATGATATAGAATTTGGTTGGGGGTGGGGTGGGGGTGAGAGAGGAATGGAGGATCTTTAGATTACATAAAGGGAAATGAGAGGGAAGGGGGGCAGGGGTATGATAAATGGTGGAATGAGACAGACATCATTACCCTATGTACATGTATGATGAACAAGAATGGTGTGAATCTACATCATGTATAACCATAGAAATGAAAAGTTGTACCCCATTTGTGAACAAAAAATAAAAGATAATAGAATGAGACAAACATTACCCTATGTATATGTGTGAATACACAAATTATATGATTCTACTTTGTGCACAACCAGAAAAACTCCATTTGTGTACAACAAACCAAAAATAAATAAATATATTAATTAATTAATTTTTTAAAAATGACCCCATTTCTGAGCAGCATGGTTGTACCAAAGGGTTCCAGTGATCATTTCATATGAAATACTGTTTCAGGGAGAGAATAGCTGAAATAAAGGAGCCCTGATGTTTCTGATCTTAAGGAGCAGTCTCTCCCCAAGTAGATATCTTCTGTATGGTCCACGAGGGTGTTTGGCTGGGTGTTCCTATAGCGATATCTTGAGAGTCACAAACCCCTTGAGACCAATTTACAGAGGTTCACAAGGTTGTTTTTATTTTCTTTCTCTTGACGCCTCTTTAATGAGGCCACTCCTAAGCAGTGAGCGAGAGGCTTTCCTGGTGGAAATCCGTCTGCCGCCTTCAGCCAGTTATTACTAATGCATCTGGGAGAAGATTTATAAATTAAATATTAGGAAAATGTACTTTAGGAAGAAAAAAAGCAGCAGGCGGTATAATTTATAATTCTCATCTGGGGGGAAATCAAGCCAGTGGTTTCCTAATGGAGAGGCATCAGGGAGAGTCGCCCCTGACACGCAGCCTAGGCTGATGGAATAGACAGAGGGAACTTCATTGTCTTTATCTTTGAATGTGGTTCATCTCCATGAATTACGAGGACAGAAATTTCCAAATTTTCCTTTGGTGACCCCTCGGGAACTTGGGACAGGATAATAGAAGTGCACAACCATAGAAATGAAAATTTGTACCCCATGTGTGTACAATGAATCAAAATGCAGTCTGCAAAAATAGAAAAAAATTAATAAAAAAAAATAACAGAAGTGACTTATTGATGCATGTTATTATCTAATCCCTCCCCAGGACAAAGGTACTGTTTCCTGGCACTAAATGAAAACGCGGTGTTGGTGGATGTCACTGCCACTGCAGGTTGGAGCTAGAAGTGATTTTAGGAGCTTTTGCAACCATCTCACTGTATTGCCCCAGCTGACTCCAAATAAAGGTCTTAGGGTAAAACTGAGGCCAGGCCTCTGTGTCCTGAATTTCCTGAAGTCTCATAACTTTTAAAATATGCAGTTTCAGAGTTTATGTACCAAATTTGCTTCAAATGTCTTTTTGCAAACTTTCTGTTCAATAGCTTTTTAAAAGCTGGTGATAAATACTGGGCTTAGGACGTTAACCCAGCTCTGAACAGGAAGCATGGTTGTTCCTTGGGCTGAGGAAGCGGGAGGAAAGAAGTTGAAAAAGGTGTTTTGTTAGAATGTGCTGGAAGGTCAGCTTGCCATTACCCTGGGTGCGTCCTGGGTCTCATTTAACTTTGCTGTGCTGGGACACATTGTGCAGATGCTGGACAAAGGAGTCCTAATTTTGGGGGATACCAGGATTTGAACTCGGGGACACTTGACCACCGAGCCACATCCCCAGCCCTATTTTGTATTTTATTTAGAGACAGGGTCTCACTGAGTTGCTTAGGGCCTTGTTTTTGCTGAGGCTGGCTTTGAACTCGCGATCCTCCTGCCTCAGCCTCCTGAGCTGCTGGGATGATAGGCATGCACACATCTTTTTTGTTACAAACCATAATGAAACACTGCCGTTTGGTAATGGAATGATCCACACACTTCTCTGAGCAGTGCACATTAAATTTGTGCTGGTTCGGAGAAGGGGGAGGAAAAGAAAATGCAAAGGAAATTATAGCCATGTGTTTTGGGTGAAGCAAGATAGACCATGGGAGAAAAAAACCATAAAAACGAAAAAAGCAAAATTTATTTCTGCACATAAACGTTAGCTTTTTCAGGTAGAGGTCTGCTCCTTGGATCATCAGTCAAATTAGCGCGCATGTCTTAATATTATCTTTCAAACTTATTCTATTACAAGAAGATGAACAGTAGGTGTGTTTCGATACCCAGAATTTAATACGAACAAATAATGGCTTTAGAACCATCTTCTAAATGCTATGAATTCGAGGGAATAAAACTATACTTATCTGGCAGGTTTTATTTAATAAAAAAAAATCAATTCCTCTTAAAAGTTCTGATTCATTTCCAGATAACTTCTAAAAATGGCTGTAATTGTTGCATATAAAAATTTCAAAGACGTCAGCCATGAACGCTTAACTATAAATTCATAACTTTGTGGTCGATATTTTTGGATTCTGTTTCAGCCTCTTTTTTTTTTTTAATTTCATTTTGACAAGCATAGGGTGAGGTTGTACTTCAATATGAATTTCAAAGACATACTCAAGCCTGTGTCATGATATCTCTTATATTTGCTTAAAAGAAGTGGGGCTCATGAATTCTCCAAATATATGTTGTACAAAGTGCCTTTTTTAATATGAGAAGAGAGAAGACCCTCCCTGAATCTTGGGGGCAGGCATGGGAGGTCTGGACTGATAGCTTGTCTCTCATTCATTCTTCTGACAACATACACAGTTGGAAGGGAATAGAATGTTCTGTAGGAATTACAGGTTTTAGATAAAGATTGTTAGAGCGGCATAATAATTCCAAAAGATTTCCATCTTCTAACAATCTCTTGAAATTAATGAATAAAAGACAACGACCTCCTATTCATCCATTTTACCACATCAAGCCGTGGAAATAGAAAATGATATCAAATTAATCCCTTCTCTTGACACTTGTAAAATGGTAATCCCCCATTTTATCCTCTCAAAGGACATTTGAAGATGACTCTCTTATAGGACCAGTTCCCTATTCCATCTCCTAACCTCACATAGCTCATTTCCATTGTGGGTGATCAAAATCAGACTCAGTGGAGAAGCCACAGCCCGGTTGCTGGGGTTCTGAAGCCCCTGCGAAGGCTGAAAACCAATCTCAGACACATTTTCTACGTTTTGACTTTAGAATGGGTGTCCTGGACTGAGATCTCAAAAGACCAGGCTAGAGCCGCTCATTCGTGTGAATAAGCCCAGAGATGAATGCTCTCTTTCTACTTTCATATTAGAAATGCAACAATACCAGTTTCCTGACTGCAGATTCTTGATCAAGAGAACCTAATGTCGCTTGCACTAATTTTTATATGAGAGCATCAGAACTCTTCTTTGGACTCTTTATTAATTTTCTTGTGGTTTGCAACTTTGTGTGTTCAGAGTACCAAGTCTCAATATAGGAGAAATGCAATGTCTGTATTTCAGCTGGACTTATAGAAAACAATGTATGCTCAAACTGTATGCTTATACCATCTTCTGTGGATGGTATTTAAACAGCTTACGAGCTGATATGCATGAGCCATACTTATTCCTTGAGGAAAAAAATATACATATATATACACACACATACACAAATATATATATATATAGCACTGGGGATTGAATCCTGGGGTATTTTACCACTAAGCTACATCCCCAGCCCTTTCTATTTTTTATTTGGAGACAGGGTCTTGCTAAGTTCCTTAGGGCCTCACTAAATTGCTGAGGCTGGCCTTGAACTTGCAGTCCTCCAGCCTCAGCCTCCTGAGTTGCTGAGATGACAGGCGTGTGCCGCCATGCCAGCATTCTTCAAAAATACTGAGCTATTAATACAATCTGTCAAAGTATCTGGAATCTAGTAAAGAAAATTCTAATTAGTGCATTTGGTGTGGAGAAGGTAGAATATCAATGATTGTATCCAACATACTTACGTATGTTTTTAAGTTTCATCTTGGATCAGGAAGTAGGCCCTTACTGAAGTGATGTATGTGTCCAGTTGTCTGAGGGTCTGATGTCTGAGTCTTAGAGCTTCTGTGTTCTTATCACTCTACAGCAATATTTAACCCAAGGAACTTCACTATTAAATAGCTGATACCACTTTGGTAACAGGGTCTGCCATGCATTCATGCACCACATGTATGTAATTTGTAATTGAGCAAGCAGAGTAGTATTGCATACTAGTTAGGATCAAAGGCTCTGTGATCAGGGCGTCTGATGTGAAAATAAAGATACTCCCTATGACACTGTTTACTTAAATTCTCTGGGTTTGGCTTTGTTTGTTTATAGGGATGATGATATGAGAACCTACTTCATGGGGTTTGGTCGACTGAGTTAGACTACGCCTTCAGAGCAGATAGTGAGCAATCAATAAACTTCAGCTGCTGCAGCTGTCGTTGCTCATGTGCGGGACATTTTTGTTCTAAACATATTTGCAATTCTCTGCAATCACACATAGGATAGCTAGAAAAGGTGAGCTATGTGGGTTAATCAACTGACTATTTGTTGCAACTCAAATTGCCAAAGACTAGAACTTTCCTCTCCTTTTGGCTCTCCTATCTCTGCTTCAGCTGAACCAGAGTGGGTTATGACATCCGCGGGGAGGTTGCTTCTTGATTCTAAATCATGAAATACTCGAGGACAGAGGACGTCAACATTGTTCTTGTTGGAATCATCCTCAGACACTTACTTTCAGAATTCAGATCTAATATCTAAGAATAACAAAAGAAAACTCAAACCTCCCTTTTTAAACACTGAACCTGTTGATATCAGGAGAGTGTGTTGAGCGTGGGGAAAAATAAAGAGATAATCGTCTAACTGTCCAGCATGTAGATGCATCACCTCAAATTATTCAGATTTGAACATTAAAATTTTCTTAACGTTTTCTCATTCTGAAAAGATTTCTATATAACGCGCTGATTGCAAAATTAATACATGAAGATTATTTTTTCTGGTATGGATGGCTATCAGAGTGTGGATTCTTTTTCCACTTAATCGTTTCCTGTGTGTTGCTAATAAGTGTTTGGCAAAGTCCCTGTGTCACCATCCAGAGTTTGTGTGAGTGCCATTAGTTGAATCCAATGAGTGGCACACACTTCACTTGCTCTCTCAGCGTAGACACTGGGCATAGTACCTACAATGTCTGGGTAATTATGTGTAAGCTGCGGCTGGAAAGTGATCCATTCTGACCTCTGAGGTTCCAGGTTTTTCTAACAATGTCAGGGGGCTGGTGGCCAAAGGTCCTCCCCTTCCTTGTACTGGAGATGTCCCTTGAACTACTTATGTAAGTCTTTCAGCCCACCCTTTAAAGTGCAGCATTTGGGGGCGAGGCACACTTAAATTATTAATTTGCTTCTTCTAAAATAGGACCTGCAGTTAGTAGGTCCTATGTAAATACTTCTGAAAAAATGAAGTAAGCACATACTAGCCTAAAAAGGCAGTGAAATAAAATGACTGCTTTTAATTTATTCTGTTGCTGGGATCAGACTCGGGGCCTCTCTCATGCTTGGCAAGCACTTTACCACTGAACTATAGCAACAGCCCCTAAAACAGGCTATTTTATAAGAAAAAAAGGTACATCTGTGCATTTAAGAAATATATAAAATGGTTCTCCCTGAAATCTTTTTTTTTTTTTTTTGAAGTGGAGCTTTATAGTTATATATAGGAGTTGGGCCCATCCTGATAATCTCTGACGTTCTTGGAAATCAGTTTCAGTTAAAAATCCCCCCTCCTGGGCTGGGGATATAGCTCAGTGGGTAGAGTGCCTGCCTTGCAAGCACAAGGCCCTGGGTTCAATCCCCAGCACCACAAAAAAAAAAAAAAAAAAAATCCCCCTTCCCCCTCCCCTCCCCTCTCCTTCCTCTGGTCCACTGGACTTCCTTTTGCTCCTTTATTTATATTTTTTAAAAATATTTTTTAGTTGTAGATGGACACAGTACCTTTATTTTGTTTGTTTAGTTTTACGTGGTGCTGAGGGTCGAACCCAGGGCCTCACACATGCTAGGCAAGTGCTCCACCACTGAGCCACAACCCCAGCCCCTCTATTTATATTTGATTGGTTCTTTTTGCTTATGCTCGGTAGTAAAGTTCCTTGTGGTACATTTACAACATGATTTTTTAAAATTTCAATGACAGTTTTCTTTGGCTGAGAATTCAAGTGATTGAAACTCTTCTTTTCTATAATTAATCTTTATAGTCATTATGCACCATTTGAATCACCAGAAATACAAGAATGTGCATGTAAGAAATTAATTGGAAACCCTAAACAAACTATTAACTGTAGGACAGATCAATAACCTTTTCAAAGCTGCTTTCTCCAGAATTATCACAGGTAGACCTTCAAAGAATAATTTTTTTTGTTTGATTTTTTTTTTAGAGGGTGGAGAGAAGGAAATCTTCAAACTTATTTTTGTAAAGTTGACATTATATCAATACTAAGACCTATCAAACATCACACCAGAAGGAATATTGCAGATCAACTATGCTCATGAATGTAGGGTCAAGAATCCTAAATTAAATCAGTGAGGAACTTCAGATTAGCAAGAGGGAAATAAGAAGGGGTAGGGGGTGGGGGTATGAAAGGAGGTGGAATGAGACAGACATCATCACCCTATGTACATGTATGATCACACGCATGGTGTGAATCTACATCGTGCACAACCCCAGAAACGAAAAGTTGTGCCCCATTTGTGTACAATGAATCAAAATGCAGTCTGTTAAAATGAAAAATAAAAATTAAGAAAATTAGATAAGTAAATAAAATGAATACTGAAAAAAATATGCATTCTGTAAAAATTTAGAAAGAAAGAAATAAAAAGCAGATAGGTAGGGAAAAATGATAACAATCGAGTGAACTTTGTTGGAAACTCTTTGTTTCAAAATGTTTCAAAATTGAGAAGCGGTTTCCTCTTTGCCTGATGGTTATTTCCAGTACTGATGTATGATGCAAGCGTTGGTTGAATCACTTTCTACCTTTGGTGACTCAGGAGAAACACTGTTTTTATCCTGTGACCAGGTGTTCTGATTGCTCAGTGCCTTCCAGGAGTTGCAGGTAGTGATCTATTGTGGGTGCAATGTCCCTCTCTGTGTCCCACTCTTCCAAGCCACCTCTGGGTGACAAGGTCCCTGTCCTTCCTCTTCTGGGCATGAATGTTAATCCCAGGAGCCACTTAGTTTTGTGCTGCCTGGTGGAGGCCCCATCCTGGTAACTCCCTCAAACCTCTGCTTTCTGCCTAAGAAACCATAATTGCCGAGCATCCTCATAATCTAGATGAATTTTCTAGAATCTCGGATCTGTTTTATAACACTGTAGCATGTCTTTGGGCTTCACCAGGTGCAGAAAATGATCATGTGCCTTTACAGAGTCAGAATGCTTTCAAGGACAGGGATATGAGGGGTCACTTTATAAGAAAAATGAAAATGAATTAAACAGATCTCTTGATTTTTTTGTTCCAGGGTGAGTTTGAGAAGGGAAGTGCTTTCGCTTGGTGAGCACTTCCTTGGAACTCCGGGCTTGGCTTAGAGGGTCTGCTCATTTCTTTTCCTTTTCCCTTCTTAAATCTGTTTTGTTCCTTTCTCCTTTTATTAACAAAGTGATTTGTATAGGTTTATGAACTTCCGAGCTCTAAGATTTTCCATTTACATGCTGTTGTATTATGCCTTATTTATTCCCACTTCCTCTTTGAAATTTGCTTTTTAATTTGCATTGGCACTCTCTCATTAGAGTTCTGGGGTACACAGCAGTCTTGCCCTTGACACGTGATAACTGGAGTTAAAATTGGTGTTTGCATAGCACTAACTACTTTGCTGATTCCTAAATAAGGTAAATGGGGAGAGAAATATGTAATCAATCATTTAACCATTGAATAGCAGTGGATTGCAAGCTCTGGGGTTTTCAGGAGACCTGAGATTTTGCATCCTGTCCATAAGGAATAAAGCAAAAATAGCTATTAGGCAGGGAATGATTTGCTATTATGAAGGAAAACTTTTGATAAGATATGACTGCTTCTCTCACAATGATCTTTCTGTATCTTCCTCCTCAAAGAGCACAATACTGAAATTCAAGGGTTTGTAAATTGTGGCCACTTGATGTTCTAATCCTGAGTATATTTTTTTCTAATAACTTTGTGAACTTCGGACATTTACTTGATTGATCTGTGCCCTCAATTATTCATCTTGAAATTGGAGGGGCTTGAATTATTACCTGCTTTGTGTGACATAGAAAAAATGTGATTTCGACGTACCCAGTAGGTAGGTGATCCTACCCGTTTGAGATCAGCAAGTGGACCCAGCCAGGTGGGGGCTTCCCCCAGATGGACCTTGGTGCTGCCTTAGGGGATGTGACATCTGCCAGCTCTTCACGTTTCCATGTTGGAGTTCTGGTTGTCCCTCCTGCTTCCGAAACCTGGTATGATTTGTCATATAAGGGAGATCAAGGGCTTTTTTTCTGCATGATGCTTCCTTCCTTCAGGAGCCTCAGCTGATCAGTAGCCTCCTCAGTGGAAGGCTGGGGGTGGATTAGAAGTAAGAGCTTCATGAAGGTCACCTCCTTTGTGACTTCCCTCCACTCCCTGCAGGTACCTGCAGAAGGAGGCATGTGTGCTTTTGCTAAAAAAAAAAAAAAAAAATTATTTGTTGTAATCTGTTGTACGTGACAGTAGAATACATTTATACATTTTGATATATCTTACATAAAAGGAGTGTAATCTCATATTTTTTATTGTACATATTGAAGGATCACATGGGTCGTGCAGTCACATATGTACATGAGGTCATGATGTCTGTTTCACTCTACTGTCATTCCTTCCTCCATACCTTTTCCCCTCCCTTCACTCCCCTCTACCTAATATAAAGTAATTCTCTTCTTTCCTAGGCCCATCACTTATTGTGAATTAGTTTCTATCAGAGAAAACTTTCGGCCTTTGGATTTTTGGATTTGGCTTATTTCATTTAGCATGATATTCTCCAGCTTCATCCATTTATCAGCAAATGCCATAATTTCGTTCTTTTTAAAAACTGAGTAATATTCCTTCATCTATATGTGTGTGTGTGTGTGTGTGTGTGTGTGTGTGTGTGTGTGTATACCACAGTTTCTTTATCCATTCATCTATTGAAGGGCATCTAGGTTGGTTCCACAGTCTATCTATTATGAATTGAGCAGCTATGAACATTGATGTGGCTGCGTCACTGTAGTAATCTGATTTTAAGTCCTCTATATATAAACCTAGGAGTGGGATAGCTGGGTCAAATGGTGGATCCATTCCCAGTTTTCTGAGGAATCTCCACACCGCTTTCCAGAGTGGCTGCTCCAATTTGCATTCCCACCAGCAATGTGTGAGTGCACCTTTCCCCCCACATCCTCGCCAACACTTGTTGTTACTTGTATTCTTGATGATTGCCATTCTGACTGGAATGAGATGAAATCTTAGAGTATTTGCATCCCTCTAATTGCTGGAGTTGTTATATATTTTTTGATCAATTCACATCTTCTGTGAAGTGTCTGTTCAGTTCCTTTGCCCATTTACTGATTGGATTATTCGTTTTTTTGGTGTTAAGTTTTTGAGTTCCTTCTATATCCTGGCGATTAATGCTGTATGCGAGGTGCGTGTGGTAAAGACTCTCTCCTAGTCCCTAGTCTCTCCTCACATGTGCTTTGCATAATCCCCACTCTCCCATTTCTCCTCTTCCTCTTTCTTGTTGCCATTACAGTTGAGACAATTCTACAATCACTTCTATATCAAGTGGAAAGTGGTGTCTTACTGAGGAGGGATACAGTCCCTTCGGTCTCCTACTCCTTCTCTGTTGCAAACCAGCCATCAATGACGTCGATGTGGTTTCCCAAACTAACCTCCACCCCACCATCCCAATCAAACTGTGGATTCATAAATACTGAGTTTGCATTGGGTCCTTTGTTCCTTCACCCTAGGGTCTGGCTGTTCCTATTTACTCATTAATAACCCACCAACAGACTCCCAGGAGAAGTGGTTGTAAAAACTCTACTAGGAAAGTAAGATGAGGCTTGCAAAACTAAAGATCTTTGTACCATATACTCCATCCACGGTGCTCCTTGGTATGGACCCAAAAAAGTGGAAAATGTATGTTTGCACAAAATCCCCCACATAGATGTTTAGAGCAGCTTCCTTCGTATATAATTGTCCAAACTTGCAAGCAACAAAGACATCTCTTCAATAGGTGTTGAATAAATATACCATGGGATGGTCAGGTGGTGGGATACTACTTGGTGGTGAGAAGAAATGACTATCAAGATGTGGAAAGACGTGGAGAAAACTTAAATGCATGTTGCTCAGTGAAAGAAGCCGGCTATCTACTGTAGGATTCCGGGGATCTGGCATTCCAGAGTGGGAAAAACCATGGGGACATAAAAAGTCAGTGGTTGTCACAGCTTCAGGGAAGGATGGAGGGATCGACAGGTGCAGCCCAGAGGGTTTTCCAGACAGTAAAATGCTGGGTGATGTCATGGCGGAGGGCGGTTGTCCTCATGTGTTAGTCTACACCCGTGCAGTGAACACCACCAACAGGGAGCACTACTGTAAACTGCCCACTTTGGGGGATAATGATATGTCAGTGTATATTCACAGGTTTTAACAAATGAGCCACTGGTGGGCATGTTGATATGGGAGAAGGTATGCATTCGTGGGAGCAGGGGGTGATGGGAAACACCTGTGCCTTCCGCTCAGTATTGCCAGGAATCTACAACTCCGCTAAGAGAACGTCTGTTTAAAAAGAAAAAAAAATGGTCATACATAAAAAAGAGATCAGAACTACCTCTTTAAAATGATATTTAAGCCGGGCGTGGTGGCGCATGCCTGTAATCCCAGCACTTGGGAGGCTGAGGCAGGAGGATCACAAGTTCAAAGCCAGCCTCAGCAACTTAGCGAGGCCCTAAGCAACTCAGTGAGACCCTGTGTCTAAATAAAATACAAAATAGGGCTGGGGATGTGGCTCAGTGGTGGAGTGGCCCTGGGTTCAATCCCCCAGCACCAATAAAATAAAATAAAATGATATTTATAAATGCTCACTACAGCATGTAGTTTACAAAGCAAAACTGCTTACAGCCCAGGTACTAAAATGACTCACCGTGAGCTACATTAGAATTCAGCCCCTTCGCCAGTATTTACTTCCTGGTTTGCAATATCCTGGTTGACAGTGTCCAGCGTCAGCACGAGGCTGTAACTCGGCAATTGCATTTGTGTCTTTATTAACTGTTGATAAAGCTAAAATAAGAAGCTGTACAAAGATCGCCTTTGTAAAGCACATCTAGCTTTAGTGCAAAAGGAAATCATTCAGCATTTCTTACGTGGAGAGGACAGGAAGGCCTATATTAAGAAGAAATAACACATGGAATGATGTATGGGGCATTGTATTGATGTATGGGACAAAAGTAATCAATAGCATTTTAAATCGGCATTGGCTTGCTTCTGGAGTCCCAGGAAATGAAAGGTCTTTGAATCTTCCACCAAGACGAGGGCACTGGGCCCCACAAAGAACTTCCAAAAGTTTCTATGGTGAAATAGATTTAAGTTCCGCTGCAGGGCTCGGGGGGGGGGGGGGGGGGGGGGGGCGGTTTTAGTGGTTTTTGTGTTTTCTTTTTTTTTGTATTTGATTTTGATATTTACAGAGGTCATTTTGATTCATTGCACACAATGGGGTGCAACCTTTCATTTCTATGGTTGTGCATGATGTGGATTCACACCATTCGTGTAATCACACATGTACACAGGGTAGTGATGTCTGTCTCATTCCACCATCTTTCATACCCCCTCCCCTCTCATTTCCCTCTACATAATCTAAACGTCTTCCATTCTTCTCTCACCCCCCACCCCCCACCGCCAGATTTTATATTATCATCCACTTATCAGGGAAAACATTCCGCCTTTGTTTTTTTTGGGATTGGCTTATTTCACTTAGCATGGTAAAAAGAATTTCTAGAAGTCAGATACCCCCAATAATGAGAAATACAAGCTGCTTTCAATTCTAGTGATTGTTCCATTATTGCATATGATCAATCATGTAACAGAGAATCTCCCGGCATGAATAATGTACCAAAAATTCCATGGGGGTAAAAGTACGAAGGGATATCATCTATATTCCACTATAACACAGCTTTCTGGATCTTAGAGCTCTACAAGGTCATTAAGATTTCATAGTTTTGAGGAATAAATAGAGTTAATAAAAAGAATTTGAAGTAGGCTGCAAAGATAAAGACAGGGGTCGGGGTGCAGAGATGGGCCTCGGGAGATCTTCCTGTTGTTGGAGTTTTGTTCAACATTTATTTGTTTCTAGGCAGTGGACAGAATAAACTGATTTCTTCAAGGCCCTTCCAGCTCAATGATTAAAAAAAAAAAAAGGCTGGCATTTTAGTGAAATGTAATATGGATGACATAATATAACATGGAAATAGAGAAGTCTGCAATGAAAAGATAAAGCACTTACATGTCACATAGCATTGTGTGCAGAAATCTAAAATGCAATTTTGAACCAATTTTTAAAACTTCCGCTAACAAATATAATATGATGTCAGGCAGGGGATGAGGGGGAGGCAGAGGCTGTGTTTGAGGAAACCCGTAGATAACCAGACGTCTGCTTGTTCTCGATGAATCCTGCAGATCTGGAAAGGGCAGTCATGGGCGGCTCAGTGTGAGAGTGGGTTTCCAGATCCCGTTGTCCCTTCCTCTCCCATGCAGACAAACGGATGCACGCACATCGGCTCAGATATTCATTTCCCTCTAGCTTCAACTTTCAGAATTTTCATAATTACTGAACTTGTTGAATATCACTTTTTAGTTACAAGTTGAATAGTTCCCAGCTGTGGATTCTTCTAGAAGTCATGGCCACTGGTGACATGATCTCTGAAGGACACTGTGGTGGGTAGAGTCGTTGTAGAGAATTTTCTAGAATTTGTTCCTTGTGCACTACAAAAGTACCAGCAGGGGTCAGGACCCCCTGCAGCTGGTGCTCAGTACCCTGTGTGTATGCCCAGACCACAGATGGTTCTGGACGACTCCTTACTCTTAGTTCCTGTGGAGCTGTTTGTCAGGACTCGTTCCCTTCAACTATTTCTTTGCATCAGTGAGCTTCAAATGAAGAGAACTGACATCCGCTGGGAATGGTCCTTCGCTAGTAACTCTAAAGAAACTTTTAAACACCCGACTCTCTTGCCTGCTGCTTAGGATAATCCATACTTCACAGAGTTTCTTTGCAGGGTTGCCTTTTATAGTGGCTACTTGAATATTTCAAGTGTTCTTCAATGGATGTTGCATCAATCCAGTTTGCATAACTATAGTAAAATACATGAGGCTGGGTAATGTATAAAGAAAAAAAGGTTGATGTAGTTCAGAATTCTGGAGGTCTAAGTGTGCTGCCTGCTTCTGCTTGGCCCTGGCTGGGGTCTCATGAAGGGTGGCATCGCAAGGGCAGAAGCTGATGTGGAAGAGAGTGTGCGAGATAGGAAGCCAGAGAGCTACTCAGTAGTCAGACGTGGTCTTCCGTAACAGCCCATTCTTATGAGAAATGACTTGGTCCATGAGACCAGCATTGATCCATCCAATGGTGGGCAGCACCTTCTGTGGCCTAGAACCTTCTGAGTGACCTTACTCTTGAAAATGCCATCACCTTTTAACAACACCACATTGAGAACTGAGCATCCTCCATGAATCTGTGGAGGCCACACTCAGACCACACCTCAGCCTCCACAGCCAGCCTCCCCTGCACCATATCATCTCCTCACTTCCTGTGATACCTGGGTGAGCTCCAGCTCAGAGTCGGCTTCTGGGACTGAGACTTATCTGTAAACTGGGAATGACCATCTTCCTCAAAAGATGGTCATGAGTAGAGGCCACAGGAAAACGAGGGGTTGAAGAAAGTAAGTGTTCGCTGCTCAGGAGCCACATCTGACATGATCCAAGCGTGCACCCTGTTTTCAATGTACACGTGTGTTTTGTTTTGTTTTATTTTGTTTTGTTTTGTTTTGTTTTCTGGGAGAACTCAAGCCAAGACATGCCCCCGAGCAGCCAGCAGGGTTGAAGCTGTCCTGAGAAGTTTGCAGAACTCAGCCTTCTTCCGGGTCCCTGGGTCACCTTCCACCCCGAGCCAGCCCTCTCCCAGCACCCCGATACTGCCTGATGAGCACAGCCTTCCAGTGCAGTGGGCACCTTTTAAAATATTTATTTATTTTTATTTTTCCAGACTACATTTTTATTCACTGTAGACAAATGAGGTACAACTTTTCGTTTCTATGGTTGTGCACAATGTAGATTCACACCATTCGTGTGATCATACATGTACCTAGGGTGATGATGCCTGTCTCGTTCCACCATCTTTCATACCCCTCCCCCCTCCCCCCTCTCATTTCCCTCTATATAAAGTTCCTACTTTCTTCTCTTACCCCCCACTCCCAACCCCCCACTTATCAGAGAAAACATTCAGCCTTTGGTTTTTTGGGGCTTGGCTTATTTCACTTAGCATGATATTCTCCAATTCCATCCATTTACCTGCAAATGCCATAATTTTATTCTTCTTTATGGCTGAGTAATATTCCATTGTGTATATATACCACAGTTTCTTTATCCATTCATCTATTGAAGGGCATCTAGGTTGGTTCCACAATCTAGCTATTGTGAATTGAGCAGCTATGAACATTGATGTGGCTGCATCACTGTAGTGTGCTGGTTTTAAGTCCTATGGGTATAGGCCAAGGAGTGGGATAGCTGGGTCAAAAGGTGGTTCCTTTCCAGGTGCTCTGAGGAATCTCCACACTGCTCTCCAGAGTGGCTGCACCAGTTTGCCAGGGCAGTGGGCATTCTTAGTGGATGGCATTTGTATCTCTCCAAAATCTACCAACTGTGCATGGAAGATAGACCCAACACCAAGATGGTGGCCACTCTCACTGCTGAGGAGTGATCATGTTCTTAGTGCTGCACCACCTCTCTCTGACCTAAGGGCCCTCTTCTGAGGTATCACTACGCTTGCCACTTTCCCAGCGAGAGACTTGAACCATGTAGCGATGAGGTCATGCCCTCAACAGCTCTGGAGAAGGAGACCCCCCGGGGGGCCTTTGGGCTTCTACCTTTCAGTGGGGTGCCGTTTCTGTCCCCTGCTCTTCACCTAGCTCTGATGGACCCCTTTCTGATCTCTGGAATTAAAATTCAAATAAAAAGGCAGCACAAGATGTCATTGGGTGGCTCTTACACCAAATCTGAGAAGGTTTAATCCCCATCCAGATCATGGCCCGGGAGGAATGCAGACTGATGCTTAGGTCAGTAAGGGCTTGTTCTCTTCACACACCTGGGTTCCAGTACAGGTTCCACGAGGAATTACCTTCCCTGAGCTTTGTAAGTGTCTCCCAGGTGGAAACGGTGGTTGTTCAGGGCACCTGGAGTAAGGTCTCCAACTCTGATGGCTTTGATTAACTGGGAGGCCCCGATTCGATACTGTCCAGAGCACCCTCCAGCTGAAAACAGATGTTATTTTTCACTGTCCCCCCAAAAACCCAAAGCCACCTTTCCAATGATAACCTGTTAACAGTTAAGGTTTGGATGGAGTGTTTCTATCCAAAGTTGTGATTCTATAAACTATCCCTCCATTACTGTTCCCGTGTCCATTGCATGTTGGTATTTATTTCCTTTTTTAACGTATTTTTAGTTATCAATGGATCTTTTACTTTATTTATTTGTATGTGGTGCTGAGGATCAAACCCAGGGCCTCACACGTGCCAGGCAAGCGCTCTACCACTGAGCCACAACCCCAGCTCACCTTGTTGGTATTTCTGATCTGCATGGGACACAGGAATTTATCTTACATTTCCCTGAACCTCAACAAGTCCTCTTAATTATTCCAAATATAGCTTTGTCACAACGTGTAGAGATCTTCTGACATAAAGGGAGAGCTGCTGATACGCTGGTTTTCCTAAAGGCTGAGAGTGACAGGGTTTGCCAGGATGCTCTGTTGTGGGGGGACCATGGGGTCATGGCATCGGACAGTTCCTGGAAATTAGTGCTTAGTTGTTCTTTTTTCCCTGTTTGTCACCTGTCCTGGGTTTCCAGTGTCGAATCTGAATTTCTGTGCCACGCTGCAAACGCAGAAGGGGCCCCAGAGTCCGTCTTTCCCACCTCAGCTTTGTGTTTCAGTGTGTAAGGTGATGCCACTCCTTTTAGCCGGGTGCACTCTGAGTGCACTCCAACAGCCACGAACGATCAGCAGTAGAATAAATAATTGATTGATCTCAGGAGCTGCTGACTCCTGGTAGTGTTGCTCCTGAGTAGTTTTGGTCCAGCTGCCCTCTGCAAAGCCTCCCATGTTTTTGCCTTTTTATTATTATTATTATTTTTTTTTTTTCCAAATGGATGCATTTTGACAAACAGACTCCTAAGACCAGTCAAATGTCAAATGCAAAGTCATGGCTGGTGCAGCTGCCCTGGGGATGCCTCGCTCCATTTATTCATTAGAGAAGCTGAGGAGCAGGAGCGGGTACCTGTCAGTTCAGTGCGCTTAATGAACATTGATCATGTTCATCCAGACACGCTTCTCGGCGGAGGCAAGAAGTCAGGGGTTTCTGAATGACATTGTGGAAACTTTATTTTCTTGTCTTCCTTTTTTTTTTTTTTTTTTTTTTTTGCAAAGGATGCTTCTCTGCAATCTTTTTTTTTTTTTTTTTTTGCATCAAAAATAATTATGGCGTTTGCAGACAAATGGACGGAATTGGGGAATATTGTGCTAAGTGAAACAAGCCAATCCCAAAAAAGCAAAGGCCGAATGTTTTCCCGGATAAGTGGATGATGATATAAAATCTAGTTTGGGGGGGGATGGAAGGTAAGAGAAGAATGGAGGAACTTTAGATTATGTAGAGGGAAATAAGAGGGGGAGGTGGTGGGGGAATGAAAAATGGTGGAATGAGACAGACATCATTGCCCTATGTACATGTGTGATTAACAATAATGATATGAATGTACATCATGCACAACCATAGAAATGAAAATTTGTACCCATGTGTGTATGATGAATCAAAATGAAGTCTATAAAAAAAAATTAAATACATTTTAAAAAATAAATAAATGAAAAAAATTAAAAAATAATAAATGAATCGGGGCTGGGGATAGAGCTCAGTTGGTAGAGTGCTTGCCTTGCATGCACAAGGCCCTGGGTTCAATCCCCAGCTTGAAAAAAATAAATAAATAAAAATGAATCAACATGGATAAAATGCACCATTTCAATTCACGACCCAAGAAAATAGGTGAATTAACATTTTGTTCTGGTTTTCCTGTTATAAAGCCAGTATGTGTCTATTTAAAGTATAAAGTGGTTTTTTGGTTTATTTTGGTGTTTTGGTTTTGTTTGGGTTGGGGTGGTTTCTGGTGATGCTACCCAGGACAGAATGCACAGCAAGCAACTCTACCCCGAGTTCTACGCCCAGGCTCAAAGCCATGGTTTTAAATACTCAGATAATATTAGATTGCTATGTGGATATTCGAAATTCCGTAGCTTTCCTCTTCCCCCAAATCATTTTTAGCTTTTTAAAAACATCCTTTCAATTATAGAGCCTTTCCCTCCTACTGGGAAGTTAGACCATTCATAATTTCTGTTGAGCATGCCTATCAATTAGTGCCAGATATTTTGTTCTGCATTACAGTGAGAAAAATACTTTTTTAATTTTTTTGACCATTTGATTTTTGTATCCTGTCAAAATTCTCACAGAAGAAATTGCTAGGCTTCTTATCATCGGGGAAAAAAGCAATTTTTTAAAAAAATAAATGCTTTTTTTTGTTCTTAGCTCTCTTGGTTTTCTGGAGCAAATTAAAAAACAAAACAGAACTTGTTCAATTAGTTTGGCCTGCTAGAGGTGCATTAAGTTTAGTAATGGTTTCCTCATAACTGTTGTGCTGGGAGAAGATCCTAATCAGATTTTGGAAGAAGCTGAGTACATTTGCATTATCCTACATGAGTTGCTATCTCATTGTTTTTATTTCTTTTGATTGAGGTTTCATGGGACACAGCAGAGCTGAGGAGACAGATGTGCTCAAATTATAGGACAGATTCATCTAAATAGCTTGTGGGTTTTCCAACTTGCTGATGATAATTGGAATTGACCTGAACCTGGTGGTATATGTCTGTAATCCCACAACTTGAGAGGCTGAGGCAGGAGGATCACAAGTTTGAGGCCAGCCTAGTGAGGCCCTGAGCAACTTAGTGAGATCCTATCTCAATGTAAAAAATAAAAGTGCTGGGGATGTGGCTCAGTGGTGAAGTAGCCCTGAGTCCAATCCCTGGTACAAAAAAGAGTTAAATCATAAAGTCTAGGGTATCACCTTGATATTGACTTGTCTGTCTTTTAAAATAACTGAGCATTATATTCAGAATACAGTGCAACCTTGAGGAAAAAAATATTTACCTAGCATGTTTGTGTCCTTTGGAAACCTGAAATGTGGGTA
This sequence comes from Glaucomys volans, assembly GCA_020662805.1. Taxonomy (NCBI): domain Eukaryota; kingdom Metazoa; phylum Chordata; class Mammalia; order Rodentia; family Sciuridae; genus Glaucomys; species Glaucomys volans. The sequence continues at coordinate 138,706 of JAJEJO010003466.1, read as the reverse complement.
TAACTGAAATACGTTCAGTGGTACTCTTTGCAGCTTGGTCAGAGAAGAAAACCATGAATAATCTCAGTTTCAATAGAGGGGAGCTTCTGAAAGGTAGGATCGAAACCTGAAATGGAATATTAGAAACCCATTAAAAATGATGATGCAGGCTGAAACATTTGGATATGAAAGGATGTATTTGTTTGTGAAAAAAGGAATGTGTAGAATAATGCATATTGTGATGTTTTTATTTAGTATATTCAAAAATATACATTCCTCATATATATGTGTATGCATGTAAATGGCAAGAGTAAGTTTGTGGAAGGGATTTCTTCCTATATGGAGAATGGAATGGAGAATGAGCTGCATGAATAACAATCACATTGAATTTATATCTGAGTTATGTGGAAATCTTAATAAATGGATCCTCTTATCATCTGCATCTGATTGGCTGACGATAACCTGTAATGCTTGGCAAATCTTAAACCATCCAGAAGGATCCGTTTCTGTAGGTCTCACTTCATGAGCAATGAGCCAACTAATTTCTACTGCATTATCTCTTCCTTTGTTCATTTCTGATTCATTCACACAGACCCAGCCCAGCTGAACTTGAGCACGCCCTTACTGGCTCAAGTTATTTGGGTAACCAAGCATGTGCTTTTGCGGGGGCTGTGCCCAGACTTCATCTGAACTGACTCTCCAGTCTCTCTCTCTTCCATGCGTGAATCCATGTGATAATATATTCATGGATCCCATTAAATATTTATGGAATACTTTGCGGCAGATGTTGTGGAAGCAGATCTCATCCTTAACCTATAAAAGCAGATTCTGTTGTAGGAAACAGAATTAGTGACCACAAGCTGTGTTGCATGGGAATGAAAGGCTGGGAGGCTGAGTTGGAGAATAGAGGTCTACCTGAGTTGTATGTTCAGGGAAGGTTTCTCTGAGAGGCCCCCAGCTGAGCCTGAACATCACAAAGAGCCAAGGGCAGAGAGCAGGAGAGAAGCACTTGTTCAGAAGTCTTGAGTTAGGAAGGAACGTGGAATATTCCAGGACTTCAACAAGGTCCCCGTGGGTGGAGAACAGCTTCAATAGAACCAGGATCCTTGCCCCAGGGTGGTGCAGCCCTTTGGGGGGTGCAGGGACATGCTGAAGGCAGAGTCCTTAAAGAGAAGGTGAAAGATGAGTTTGCTTTGCGATTTCTAGGACTGGCCATCTGTCACAGGATCAGGGACTCTCGGGTGTGGAAAAAACCCTAAAGGTGATCTTACTAAACCATTTCCCCATTGCCTGCACTGCTTAGCAGGGCCCGAAGCAGCAGCTGGTGTTCTGCATCGTAGTACCTAATCGTTGGTTCTGTTGTTGCTATTTATTCTCCACTTTATACTGGTTTTCCCATGGACCCAAAGGTCCATTTCCTCTGACCGAGTATATTGGGAGTACTGCTGGTCTCCCCCTGTCTGTTTTTAGTTCATGCCCCTTCATGTCCTAAAGGAAAGTACTCTTTATACTCAAGAAACGTCAGCAATAAGAAGTATTTAAAGCACTCGGTATTTGATATGGGACCTTCTTAAACCCTAAGGCAGAGGAGGATAACTCTAGAACCTTAAGGTCAGAGCGTTTCTCCCCCTATCCCCCCATGAAAGCTCTTCTTCTGCTTTTCCAACATGTGTGAAGTGAGCGTTGAACCTGTTAGCAAAATAATCTAAGCCAAAGAGCTCAGCGGGACAGCAGACCTCCTGAATGATCTGCACGACTCTGTGTACGGTTCACCACCATTCACGCCGTCCATCAGTTACCAATTCAGCAAGATGACTCTGAAAAACTTAAATATTCAGCTTTATCCATCTGTAACAGAGTCACTGGCAACCAGTCTGAACTGGGGCTCCTCATTTCAACCCCAGAACCTAAAAAATGGTTGACCCGTTTCTCAGTTCTTCCAAGGAACACGGATGCTGTACTGTACATAGTGTGGTTGCAGATGGGAAAAAGCCCATTAGGTGCATCTGATGTCCCTCTTAATAAAGCGTGACAGTAAAGGTTATGTTAAAAAAAAAGAAAGTACATAAACATATGCTTATATACAATCTCTAAGAAATTCAAGGGAGAACTGTATCTATTTACTCTTATTTTCTTTGCACAAAAGCCGGAGTGTACCTATGATTTCCTCTGCCTTGTAATTAATTTCTGCTTGTCCACCTAAGCCATGCCTTTATTGACAAAGTAAAGTGTTAAGGCAATTGAAGAGACAATGCAGGTCAAAAAACCGTTTATATCTCTATTACAGGCCGAGGCTGGCCCCTTAGTAAATGCCTATTGAGTCAGGTTGAATTGAATTAGTTGGAACTGAATGGAATGGAATTGCTTCGAGAGCTGTGTGGAGCTGGGGCCAATTATTACTGCTTCCTTTGACCAGTATTTTGAGCTGAATATTTCAACAATTATTCATTCAACCAGTGTTTTATTGAGTGCTTGCCTATTTTGAGCCAGGCACCAGCTCAGTTCAGGACTATGAATTCACAGATTAAATAAAATACATGTTTTCTAGGCTGTAATTGCTCAAAATACCCACAGGGAGCACACAAGCAAGAGTGGTAAGAATCTCTCCCAGGGATCACTGAACAAGAGGGCAGAAGCGGTGTTTGAGTCAGCTTTGTTGCTGTGACCAAAAGACCTGACAAGAAGAAGGATTAGAGAAGGAAAAGTTTATTTTGGGTAACAGTTTCAGAGGTTCGGTCCATGGTTGGCCTCCACCAGAGCTCTGGGCCAAGATGAGGCAAAACATCATGGTGGAAGGGATGGATGGAGGAAAGCTGCTCGGGACATGGCCATCAGGAAGCAGAGAGAGCTCTGCTTACCAGGGGCAAGATAGAAACCCCAAGGGAAGACCCCCAGGGACCTACCTCCACCTGCCACACCTTACCTACCCTTAGTTACCACCCAGTTAGCATCAATTGGTTAATACACTGGTTCAATTCATAACCCAATTATTTCACCTCCAAAACTTCTTGCATTGTCTCAAACATGAGTTTTGGGGGCTCATGAGCTTCATATCTAAACCATAACTGGTGGTGAGTGGGAGGAGGAGATGATTCTGATCAGACTCCTAAGACAGGACCTTCATATTCAGGTGAGACTGGAAATATCATTTCTTTTCAGGGGAAAGATGTTATCACAGCATTTTCTAGAGTTTTTGAAAGTTTTATTATAAGATATATATATATATAGAGAGAGAGAGAGAGAGATATATACATATATACACACACACATATTATAATATATGTATAGTAGCTTCCAGACTTAGAGCCCTTCTATTTTGCAGTTAGTATCCTCATCAAGTTCTGAGATCACGAAGAATATTTTTCCAATTCTCCTTGCCCAAAGTCACACCCAGAAACCAATGGAAAGTAATTCTAGAAAAATTCAATAAGATAATAAAACTTTCTCTGGTTTAATATCTCATGTGTCTTATTTTAAGCTCCTTCACATATATTTCCCCTTTTGTAAGCAGACACGGTTATAAACTAGTAGATGATAAATAAATTGTGCATATTAGACTGAGAAGTTTTCTTAGAACTATTCTTCCATTCCTTTTGGAATTGGCTAGATGATTATTTGAGGTCTTTGTTGAAGCGTGGAGTGGTGGATTAGAACCAGGTTGAAGGTCCTCATGTGAAATTGCTTTTTTTTTTCCTTTTTCTACTGGAGATTGGACCCAGGGACACTTAACCACTGAGCCACATCCCCAGCCCTTTTAATTATTTTATCTTATTTTTAAATTTTGAGATAGGGTGTTGCTAATTTGCTTAGGTCCTCCCTTACTTGCTGAGGCTGGCCTTGAACTTGTGATCCTCCTGCCTCAGCCTCTGGAGCCACTGGGATTACAATTGTGTGCTACCATTCCAGGCTTAAATTGTGTTTTTAATCTTGTTGTATGTTAGCAATATTCATTTTTACCTCCATTCTACTTTACACGAAGGAGGGTTATCTATGCAAATGTTCCAGTTGGGTGAGGTGAAATGTTTGCTTCGTGTGCTCAGCGTTTGAGACAGATTGATTATGTTAGATGATCTGCATCTTGAACCTCTCCTCTGTTTTCTGCCTGGTTTTCCATCATTGGAACCTGTTCGTTGTCCAAGTGCTCAGACACATTTGAGAACTGTGGATTATTCCTCAGCCTCAGTTCTAGGGAGGAAAAGGGAGACTCTGAGAATTCAGTCTAATTGACAATTTCATGATTTCTTCCCCTTCTCAAAAATCATTTGAGCATAAGAAAAATGAGATATATATCAAGAACTGCATGTCTTACAAGCAAAAATTCCATAAAGAAACCCACAAAAAGAATCTACTCCACTAATGTCCTTAAAATAAAATACTGTATAATAAAATAATGTCTATTAAAAGACCTCGTTATTCTAATTCTTTTTTGCATAGTAGGACGATTGACAGCTCTTTATTGCTATAACTGGGCGTTTTATGTAAAGCTCTTCAGATTAAGAAATTTAAAACATATGGCTGCCAATAGTCGAATTTCTGATTTGTGAATCCATATATTTTGTTCCAGAGGGCTAGTCACTTAAATGTATATTATACATTTTGTAATTATAAAAATTATAAATTTGTAAGAATTTATAATTTTTATAATTATAAAAAGAAATTTTTATAAATTTATAAAAAGAAAAATTCATAAAAAGAAAAATAAAAAATAAAATTTATAAAAAGAAAAATAAAAAGGAAAAGTTTTATAAATTTATAAAAAGAAAAATAAAAAGGAAAAGTTTTGAAATGTTTTCATAGGTATAAGGATCATCCCTGTATTGAGTAAAATATTTATATCTAGGCCCTCTTCAAGGATTAGGTAGAAACACCACGTCCTTGGCCAGGTAGGGCGACCCACATCTGAAATCCCAGCTGTTCGGGAGGCTGAGGCAGGAGGATCATGATTTCAAAGGCCAGCCTCAGCAACGCAGCAAAGCCCTAAGCAACTCCATGAGACTGGGTCTCAAACTTAAAAATAAGAAGGGCTGGGGATGTGGCTCAGTGGTTTAGCATCCCTGGGGTTCAAGACCCAGTAAGAAAAAAGAAAAAGAAAGAAAACCATGGTCTTGGATCTGAAGCCTTTTTTAAAATGGAAGTCAGCATCTTTTAGATTATGATCCAGGTGGTTTCTGGTACGCACTTTGAGAACCTTTGACGCATAAAGCTTCATCACCTGCATCATTGCAGATCTGTGTGGTTTGTGTTGGCGAGGCAGCGGGACACCTGGTGAGCTGGGTGGGGCTGGTGTCTATGTCTGGAGGTCATGGCAGACTTCACTTCTGGTGGGAACCAGCCAGCGCTCATGGGGGTCTTTCCTGCCTCAGTCTCTGAGTGTCCACAGATGGACCTCCAGCCTCAGTATCAGTGCTTTATGAGACTTTCAGTCTCTGCTAACTTGCCTGACCCCAGAATTTATTTTGCCTCCCTGGCATTCTATTTACTAATCTTCTTCCTTTGCAGTCATTTTTGTATTGACCTTCACAAGGTCAAATGCTTTCTCCCCGTCTTAGCTGCTTGCTTTCTTTCACCCTGCATTTCTTCCACCATTTCTTTAAAGGTGTCTGGAGATGCAAAATCGTCAAGATATTTTTGTATCTTAAAATATCATTTATTCATTGATGTTCTCGTTGATGTTTTTGTAAGTTTATATAAATGGTGATATGCAGCAATTTTTTTTTTTTTTTTTTTTTTTTGGCCAGAAGATGAATCATGGGCAGCAAATGAGGACCCCGTGCAGTAAATAACATTTATTTCAGATGACACTCAGCAGAAGTTCAGTGGTCAACCGCTGGCTGCTGAGGAGGGATGCCTTGGCCAGCTAAAGTCCCAGATCTGCAGCCTGTTCTCAGCTGGGCAGGACATTTGAAAGAGAGCCTGCAGACAAGCTGTGATGTGCTGATCTGATCCTCTGCAGAGATGCTGCTCAAGTTACAGTTCACAGAGCACACCCAGGAGTGCCTGCAAACCCCCCTTTTAGAGGGAAGCCACTAGCCCGATGGGACACTGAGGCAGCAAGTGTTCACTAGGATGGTCCAGGGTAGAGTGTGATCAAGTCACACTGTCCCTCCACCATCGCTAAATTGACGTGAGATGTTTCTTACAATTGCCTGTCTTTAAGTTTACTTAAAATTTCTGGGAGAAGAGTGGGAATTTGCTCTGCACACTGATACTGAGGAATTTCCCTCACACGGGAGACCCTCTGGTGGGGGCATTTGGACATTAGGGTTCTCAAAGAGTGGATCTAGACCAGGAAGAGCCACATCACCTGATTCCTCATTAGACACGGAGATTCTCAGGCTTCACCAGGCTCCTGAATCAGAGGCAGGGGATGGGTCAGGAAGTGTGTGCGTGTGTGTGAGTGTGTGCATGTGAGTGTGTGCATGTGATATTCCAAACCAGAGGAGAAAGATGAGTCTGGTAGCCATGGAGAAGAACCACAAGACAGAGACACTGAAGTCAGCTGTCCTCCTCTTGGTCACGATCCCTCCCTTCCATGGCCCGAGGCCTTCAGCTCTTCAGAGAGCTCCCTGCAGTCAGGTTCACCTGCTCTTTACTTTAACAATCTGACTGTTTTCAAAGCATCGCCCTTTGGGGGGAAAAAAAAAATCTTTAGAAGTAAATTTTTTATTTTTTAGATTTAGCTTTAGGAGGGTCAAAAGTCGGGCCAGCCGATGCCTCTGGCAATCAGTGAATGAGATTAAGGAGGCCACAAGCCCGCATGTCAATTTTGCAAAGAGGAAAAGCAGTTTACTTTTCTCTCCGTAAATATTACATTTGCAGAGATGGGCTGGGAGTTCAGTTAGACTGGGCCACCGTCCAGGTCCCTTTCAGATCCCGAGTCCTTAGTGAAGGATGGGAGTACACCTTGCCTGGTGGCACTTGATAGTTACACCCTGCCTTTAAATCCAGGTGTCAGATTGCATCTCATTTATGTGTCTTTGTTAAGTTAGATACAACCTTGATATGTACCAAGAGCAGAACATCTGTGAACGAGCCGTGATTCTCAAGCGTTCCTGTCCCTGGGGTCACTTTGGGTATGTTGAAGTTAAGTCCGAGCAGGTCATGGTGAGGGTCCCAGCTGATGTATCTGCGGGAGTGGATTTCGGAATACAGAGGTGTGTTTGAATGATGGGAGTCTTGTCCACCTCAAAACCAAAATGTCCTATTTCTTTTGTTGCTATTGTGATTGTCGTTCAAATATTCACTGCATAGACAGGAAAGGAGGTGAAGGGATTGTGCTTGACTAATGATAGGTTTGGAACTAGAACCATTCCTTGAGATCTGCTGTATCTGCTAAGCATTCCGTTTGGCTCATCTGCCGTTCATTTATCAAATGTCACTAGGGAGGACAGAATGGACTGCCGTACTTCACATCTCGTAATCACTCAGTCAAAGGAGGAAGATCATTGGGATAGATTCAGGGCAGATCCCAAGAATCCCATTATTGAAAGAAGAGATACATGCTAATGTGGAAGAGTGTGTATGTGTGTGTGTCAAAGAGTCACATTTTAACCCAGATGTAGTGGCACACACCTGTAATCCCAGCAGCTGGGGAGGCTGAGGCAGGAGGATCACAAGTGCAAAGCCAGCCTCAGCAACTTAGCGAGGCCCTAAGTAACTCAGTGAGACCCTGTCTCTAAATAAAATACAAAATAGGGCTGGGGATGTGACTCAGTGGCCAGGTGCCCCTGAGTTCAATCCCCGGTTCCAAGAAAAGAAAAAAAAAGTCACATTTTCAGGAAGGGAATCTTCTTTACGCCTCCCAAGTTCCATGAGATCTGATTGAATCAGCTCTGCGTGCAGTGGGGCCCAAGAGAAATGAAGCTATATTTCCCAATATTATCTTTCCCCAAAAGGGACTCTCCTTTGCAAAGAAATATTCTAACAAACGGGAGATAAAGTGCAACCTTTGGGGCCTCTTTTTCAACATATTCTGCTCTGGAGAGTAGCAGGTAATAAACAAGGTATTAGACTAGCTTTTCAGTTCAGATTTAATTTTGGCTCCTGCCGTGGATTCGGCTGTCGCTCTCCTGGTTCCTGCAGGTGCAGGGAGCGAGGATCCCGTAGCCTGCAGTGTGGCTAATTGTTAGTAATGGTCCATAGAAGGGGCCTGGGGGCCCTGCATCCAGATCCGCTCCAACAGATGTTGTTCAGGGTCCTCGGTAACCTGGGGAGGCCAGGGAACAGCACAGCCCTTGAGAAATGATCAGCAAGTGTGCAGGAGAGGAGGATTGTATGCTTAAAGGAAACCTGGCTGCAGGTGAGGTTTTGCTGAAATGCAAACTCTATACAAACATGCTTTACAAAAAAATCTTTATTGTCATTTCTTTTCTTTTTTTCTTTTTTTTTTTTTTTTTTGGAACCAGGGATTGAACTCAGGGACAATCGGCCACTGAGGCACATCCCCAGTCCTGTTTTGTATTTTATTTAGAGACAGGGTCTCACTGAGTTGCTTAGGGCCTCGCTAAGTTGCTGAGGCTGGCTTTGAACTCGCGATCCTCCTGACTCAGCCTCCCAAGTCGCTTGGATTATAGGCGTGCACCACCACGCCCGGCTTTGTCATTTCTGATTGATATTCCTTTGAAATGGGTTCTTACCAACATCTTACTTTCCTCTTGCTTTGGTCCTCTTTTCAATCACTAATATTCTACAACGAATATTTATATGCTGTTTAAAGAGCTCTAAGGGAATTGATCAAGATATGAGGCAAGATCTATTGATAATTGAAATACATGTTGAAGTCATTTCCCTTACATAGGAATTTAATATTAAACTTAAGTCACAGCCGCTTGTGAAAATGTATAGTTCCTTTGGCCCACTGACTCACTCTTCCTCCCTCCCTCCCTTCATCTCCTTCCTTCTTTCCTTCCTTCCTTCCTTCCTTCCTTCCTTCCTTCCTTCCTTCCTTCCTTCCTTCCTCTGCAGAACTGGGGATTGATCCCAGGGGTGCTCTACCACTGAATCACATCCCCAGTCCACTTTATTTTCTGTTTTGAGAGTCTCACCAAGTGGCTGAGGCTGGCCTTGAACTTGAGATCCTCCTGCCTCGGCCTCCTAGTCAGGTTTATAGGTGTGCAATCTACCTGTATCATTTTCCTCACTTTTCTTTCCTCTCGTCTATTTACAGTTTTATTAAATCCAATATGGAATCAAGAAGAAAGTTCCTCCAATAATTGACATTTCATAATTGTGTAAGATGTCAAGAAAAGAATAAAAAAAATAGAGTATTTGGGAACCATAAGGATTTAAGCTGACATAACACAAGAAATGAACTAGATTGTGTGCCTGAGATGCGGGGAATCCAGGTCTTGGCTAATACTGAGAATTACCTGTCTACAAAGCCTCTTCCTGGATTTCCAGATTTCTTTGAACAGAAGCAAAATTACACAACCCTTGTTTTCTTTCTTTCATCTTCCAGGGCTGAAGTATTGAATCATCATCCTCTTATCATTTACCTTTTCTTCTCAGGTATAAAGTTTTATGTCAGGAGTCTTGTGAGTCTGTCTTAGAAGGGGAACACATTCTAATTTAGGACGTTGGTGCTATTTAACTGGGTGAGTGTCTTGCAATTATGTGGACCTTAAACACCCCGGATAGTTTAAACAGTGACATCTAAATGGAAATACATGCACTGCTACTATTTCTGGGCCAGATATGAGCCGGGGTCTGAGCTCTAGCTGATGTCCCATGTAGCTGATAGGAACCCTAAGTTAGCTAGCACTCTGAACTGGTAAAGGAGAGTGCATTTCACTAAGTTTTATTCCCAACACGATGTCTGCACTTTGTCCCTGACGATGTGTGTTAAACGAGGAAAAGATCATTGGATCCTTTTTAATAATCTACTTAGGAGAAGTCGTTTGCAGAAAATTCATAGTTTACTCCTGAGGGATAATTTGCTGAGGAGGATTCTGTAAGATGGGCACAAGTTTAGGGGAAGACCCTGGAAGCAGGGCAGGAGAAGATATTGATTGCTTGGGCAAAGCTCCCTCCTGTGTGATTGCTGATTGGCTCCGTTCTGCCTCCCAGTGACCCGTCCATCATGGGGCAGGGAGGGAATACTGAGGTCTCACTTCTCCAGCAGGATGGGTGCCTTTCTTCCCCTCTGCTCTGATTCGTCCTTCCTTTCGCCTCTCAGTCTTCTCTTCCTACTGCCCTCCCCATGTCACCTCAGCATCCATTCTGAAGGATCTGGCAGCTTCTTCAAAAGTCCCCATAAGCTTTTTCTCCAGCAGAGACCACCGATCATCAAAAACCACAACCGGGCCAAAAGAGAGAAGAGCACTTTCAGATTTTGCCAGAATCCTTCCTGTCTGCAAGGATGGAGCTCAGCTTTTAAATCTGCATTTTGGGCAGGGCACGGTGGCGCATGCCTGTAATCCAAGCGACTTGGGAGGCTGAGTTAGGAGGATCGCGAGTTCAAAGCCAGCCTCAACAACTTAGCGAGGCCCTAAGCAACTCAGTGAGACCCTGTCTCTAAATAAAATACAAAATAGGGCTGGAGATGTGGCTCAGTGGTCGAGTACCCCTGAATTCAATCCTCAGTTCCCAAAAAACCAAAAAAAAAATAAATAAATAAAAATAAATCTGCATTTTGCGTCCTCCTAACCATCTCCCCTAGGTCAGTCCTTGACCTGTTGGTGAAGCTATAATCCGGAGCCTCATCCAGTCCATCTGTAAAATGGGCTGAAAGCCGTAACCACACATCCTGCCGACAGGTTCGTTTCTCTTTTTCTGATCATTTAATTAGACAGCACTTTTTTTTCTTTTCATACTGGGGATTGACCCCACGGGCACTTAAACACTGAACCACATCCCCAGCCCTTTTTGTATACTTATTTTTTTATTTAGAGACAGGGTCTTGCTAAGTTGCTTAGGACCTCCCTAAGGAGGCTGGCTTTGAACTTGCGAACCTCCTGCCTTGACCTCCTAAGCTACTGGGATGACAGGCGCGCGCCACCGCACCCAGCTAGTTAAACAATTTTAATTTCACTAACCAGCTTAATTTGTGTTTAAGTTGATTCAATTCTTTTGGTTCATATTATTTCTCATTATTTCTGTACACTAGGAAGAAGTAAATTGATTCACACAGTTGATCTGATAAACCAATAAGTGCAATTAAGTTCGAATTATCATTTTCTCGGCAAACCCTGTGTTAGCGTCTTCCAGAATAGTTGCAAACTTGTTATTATATAATCCTATAAGATTATTCACCTTTCCTTGAGAGGAACATCCTCTTCTAGATATTTGCATGCTCCTTTCAAATTTTTCTAAGTGTTTTTCAAACGTAGCTTCAATCAGACCCCCATTCCTTCAGTGGAATCCTCTGAATAAGGAGGATAAGCCCCTCCCTCACAGAGGGCAGAATCTAGCAGATGTGAAATGTCAGTGAGGTGCGTTTCCATGTCAGCTGACAGATGAGGCGACGGAGATCGTATGAATCAGGATGAAGCAGAGAGCGAGCCCTGGAAGAATCTCAGTGGAAGAGCACCCGTGTAGCAAGCGCCAGGCCTGGGTTCCATCCCAGGACCTTGGAGGAAAGCTGTTGGCCACCAGGATGCGGTTGGTGAGAAAAGGCCTCTCTGAGGAGAGGTGTAGAGTCAAGAATGGTGACAGGGGCAGCCCTGGAGAGACAAGTGGCAAGAACCCTGCAGACAGAAGGAACCGCCCAGAGGGGAAGAGGAGAGAGGCAGCCAGGGAAGCCAGGGGGTGCTGATGGGGGAAAGGGGGGTGTCTTAGCTATTTCACTGCTGTGACTAAATGACTCAACCAGCACAATTATAGAGGAGAAAGGTTTATTTGAGGGCTCACAGTTTCAGAGGTCTCAGTCCATAGAAGGCTGGCTCCATTCCTTGGGGCTCCAGATAAGGCTGAACATCATGGTGGGAGAGTGTGGCAGAGAGAAGCAGCTCACATGGTGATCAGGAAGCAGAGAAAGAGGGGTTTCCATTCACCAGATACAAATGTGTACCCCAAAGTCTCACTCCAGTTCCCACCTCCTCCAGCCACATCTACCACTTCAGTTAATCCCATCAGGGATTAATCCACTGACTGGGTTAAGACACTCTCAACCCAATCACTTTTCCTCTGAATCTTCCTGCATTGTCTCCCATGGGAGCTTTGGGGGACACCTCACCTCCAAACCATGACAGGGGAAATGGGGATTCTAGGCACTCACAGAAATCGCATCTCGGGAGCCTGGCTGACTGACATTCCAAGTCCAGATTTTTTTCGACCTTCAGGGGAAACTCCTGGCGGGGGGTCTATTTATTTGGTATCTCATGTTGGACCACGTCTGTCACATGAGCGTGGGTCCCGTGGTCACCAGGGCAGCCTCTCACTTACTAAATATTTGGGAGACACATGGGTGGTCCCTCCCCTGCCACATCTTTGCAGTGACTCTATTCCAAGCAGAGATTCTGCTTTGCTTCTCAGTGTCTGAGTTGATCCTGCTGCTGTTTGGTGTGTGTCCTGGGACGAAAGTAAGTCTGTCATTGATTAGATACAGAGGATTGAGATCTCCTGGGTTCCCCGTGTGGAGTGTCCTCTGCTAGGTTAGAAAAAAAAAGAAAAAACACACATCTGATTGGCTTGACAGCTTGAAGGTGATTGTGTGCACTTAAGCCGCCTTGCATTTCCATCTGATTGCTAATCCTGAAGGATCAGGCTAAGCCAGATTCCAGCACAGGGGTCAGAGGCTCCGGCAGCAGCTCCCCCACGATGTCAGCCTGGCAAAAGCAGAATTAAAACAACCAGCGCTTCTCCCCGAGTGTCATCCCAGAGTCAGGATCTGTGAATGGCCTTGGATTTGCTCAGAGGACTATCTGGGTGTCCTGGGGGTTTCCTCTCCATTAAGGGGTCCTGGCAGATGCCTGTCTAACCCTCAGGAACATACAGATGCCCATTCTTTGCAATTCTGGATGAATCTGTAACACAGAGGTGCAATTGAGGATGCTGTTGTCCTTGATTACATAACATACGTGTTAACTCCATCATCCTCTTGTTAAGGTGATATTTAAATCTGTAGACTATTTTGGTCCAAAGAGATCAATGTTCGGATGCCTAAAATTTTCTTTTATATAGTTAAGTGGGAGGTGTTTTCTTATGGCTTTGTAATTTTCTTTACTTACCTCTAAAAGTTGGCATAGGTTTTCTAACCTAAGCTGAAAGAGAACACAGAGGTGAATGCTGGATTATTTGTGACTTCTTGTCATGACCGGATAATCCTCAGTCACATTTTTGTGTGACTGGCAAATACTGGCATGTCAGTTCTGTTCCTTGATCCTGTTTGTCCTGAAGTTGGCTCCTTTTTCTTGCTGTTATTTGGTGGGTAGCATATTTGATTGAAGGTTCAAAATCCATTTCTCTTCTTCTGACACTCAGGGATGTGCTTAATAATAGTTTAAGACTCCGTACAGGAGTTGGACTAGCCTATGATAATTGCATGAGTCTCCTTCATCTGGGTTGAACAATCTTAGAGGATAATGGTTGGATTTTTCTCTTTTTCCATCTTCTGTAACCACCCAGCAAAAACCCTTCCCCATAGGAGATACGTAGTTCTCCGTTCCATGACTAAATGGATAAATGAATGAATAAAAAAAAAAAAAAAATGGTGGGTGGCGCATGCCTGTAATCCCAGCAACTCCAGAGGCTGAGGCAGGAGGATCTCAAGTTCAAAGCCAGCCTCAACAACTTAGAGAGACCCCATTACAAAAAAAAAGTAATAATACTAGGGATTGAACCCCATGGCACTTTACCACCAAGCTATATCCCAGTCCCTTTTATTTTTATTTTTTTAATTTGAGATAGGGTCTCCTTAAGTTGCTGAGGCTGGCCTCACACTTATGATCCTCCTGCCTCAACCTCCAGAGTCACTGGACTTACAGGGCATGTACCTCGGCACCCAGCTAATAAAGGAAAATTTTTTTCCTATTCTCATTTCAGTTGGGTTTTTAAAAAATTTTTTTTGGTACTGGGGATTGAACCCAGGAGCACTGGACCACTGAGCCACACCCCCAGCCCTATTTTGTATTTTATTTAGAGACAGGGTCTCACTGAGTTGCTTAGGGCCTTGCTAAGTTGCTGAGGCTGGCTTTGAACTCGCGATCCTCCTGCCTCAGGCTCCCAAGTGCTGGGATTACAGGCGTGAGCTACCACGCCTGGCTTCAGTTGGGATCTTAAATCCTTAATTCCCTAATCTGTCCACTCTGCTTGCACACATGAATCTCACAATGCTCCGTGATCTTGGGGAGATGATATTTAAGGGTAGGCACTAGCTGAGATCCAGGGAGACAATTCTTTCAGCGTAAGTTCTTTTCCTGTGTATTTTAACCTCTTAGAGGGAAGGTCCTCTCTCTTTGCTGGGACACGGTCCTGTTTTTCTTACTTGACCCAATTGGACTGTGATGCATATGTTCCAAGGAGCCAGGCCACACTGATGCAAAGATCAACAAATGTGATGCTAATGTGACTTGAATGCAGAATCTGTTTTCCTTTCCCACAGCCTCCAGAGGTTTAGAGAATCTTGTCACCATCCCATTTAGCTGGTGTCTTTCTTAAAGGGCTGGTTTTATTCGTACCAATTATTTTCTCATTCTCTCCCTGAGCCCTTTGATACCCACTCGGTAAGTTCTCATCTTCTGGTGCCTGATCCTGAGGCTCCTTCCTACCTTGGCTCTGCATGGAGGGCAGCCTCTGGTAGGGAGCTTGTCTCTCCGAGTGTGAAGCACCTTCTTCTATAAATAAACACACCGCGTTGACTCAGGTCTGATCCTGGATGAGTTCCATCAGCCTGCGTTTGACTGCGTGTGATCAGCATCTTGTGGGTTGAGTTCCCATCATTCTTCCCCCCTCTGGAAATGACGGTGCTCTATAGGCGTTGAGGGGGGAAGGCAGGCAGAGGAAGCTGGTCTCCACAGCATCTGAGAGCCAAGTTTAATCTGCCTTCCCAGCCTTAGCAAGGAAATGCAATCTTCCTTGGCGATTATTTTCCTGATTTCTCTTATTGGCAAGGGTCAAATTGATGAGCCAGGAAGAATCAGGAAAAAGCTGAACCAAAAGCAAACCACGTTCATGCTATTTAGCAGACAAACACCTGAGCTCAGAAGTGACTATTTTGTCCCTTGTTATAGAGACAGATGTTAAAAGGCAAAAATATAATAACTTGGTTTTTTGGGGTACTGGGATTGAACTCAGGGGCACTCCACCACTGAGCCACATCCCCAGCCCTATTTTGTGTTTTATTTAGAGACAGGGTCTCACTGAGTTGCTTAGGGCCTTGCTAAGTTGCTGAGGCTGGCTTTGAACTCACAATCCTCCTGCCTCAGTCTCCTGAGCTGCTGGGATGACAGGTGTGCACCACCACACCTGGCCAAAAGATGTGATAGTTTTGCAACTCAAATCCAAGCCTGCAGACTCTGAATCCACACCTTAAGCCCTTGGAGTCTCCATCACCTGATCTGAGGCAGGGTCAATTCTCCCTCTCCCAGGGGTTTAGGAATGAGAGTGAGGGAGACCATGAATGAAGAGCTTGCTCACAGCTGTCTGTGAGAAAACTCCCAAAAAAGTCAGTCTCAGAAATTTGCTAATAGTGCCCGATCCTGTCTCTTTGGGGGTTGCGCATCCTCAAGACCCTCCAAGATCACCCATCAAGTGATCTAGCACTCTGATTAGAAGGCAGGGATTTCCTTCTGCTGTTTTTAGTTTAGGGGGGCCAATGTCACAACTCCCCGTCGGAAAAAGATGCACCTGTCATTCCAATCACTGTGACGTGCGTCTGAGTGTTTTCTGTCGCCGATGACGGATTGCAGGGTGTTTATCTACGTGGCTTCAATCAGGATCATCACGGCCTCATCATGTAGCTGGTACTAACACCCTGTTATAAATGAGGATCGCTGGGAAACGGACACCAAGACCCAGTGACTAATGAGTCCCACACACTCTGGTCCAGCCCTGGGGCCTCTGCTTTTAGGTGTTACCTTTGTGAAATTCAGAGAGGTCAGTGGACTAAACCAAGGCTGCCTATTCCTAAAAAGTTGCTTTGAGATTTAGGCCTGTTTCGCAGAATTTGGGGACACCTGCTGAGCCCCTTCCTTGGGTCTTAGGGTGCCTTTCCTTGACCATTGTTCTTCATTATTGCTGTCTTGTGCCTTCAAAGCTTCGTGTCCCTGGTAAACAGAGCCTATCTTCTCTAAAACCATATTTCTAGCCCTCACTTCTCCAATCAGGCTCGATACTAGGTCTCCCAGACTTTGGCAATTAAGAAAAAGAAAATCTTCAGTAATGGGGACCGTATGGCTGGGGTGTGGCTGTCGGCAGAGACAGCCGATCCCCAGACCTCAAGACGGGGATCCTAGTTAGAATCAGTCATGCCCCGTGTTTGTGCAATGTGTCAAACTACACTCTTGTATATCGAAAAAGAATAAATGAAAATAGAACAAAGAAATAACAAAGAGACCAGCAACCCTGAAATCTTCCTGTGTTTCTTGCTCATGGACAATAACTGGTTACCATACTATCTTTGACTTGTCCCCAAATTGCACATGAAACTCTAAGGATAATTATAATGACAGGAGAAACTAAGAATTATTTAATGCTTAAGATGTTAAGAAACTGCCAGGCGAGGTGGCACATGCCTGTTATCCCAGCGGCTGGAGGAGGCTGAGGCAGGAGGATCAGGAGTTCAAGGCCAGCCTCAGCATCTTAGCAAGGCCCTAAGCAACTCAGTGAGACCCTGTCTCTAAATAAAATATGAAATAGGGCTGGGGAGGTGGCTCAGTGGTTGAGTGGCCCTGGGCTCAATCCCTGGTAACCCCCCCTCCAAAAAAAAATTATGTGCGTTTGACATGTGTTTGTTACCTGCTTTGGAAAAAAGAGAACATCTAGATAAGGAACTTCACTAACTTGCCCAGGATTACCTGGATCAGCAGGACACGGAACCAGGATCCAGTTTCAGGGGGCCTGGCTTCAAGGGCTACTTGTCACGGCAGAACTGACTGGAAGCAGGGTCTTTCCCTACTCGGGGGGCTTACGCGTAATTACAGGTGGGGTGAGTCACTGCGGCCGCGTCATTCCTCAGGAGGCTCAGAAGACACTAAAAATAATGCCCGGTGCAATTAAATCGTGGCTGGTGCTGATGATGCTTTTATCCTGACAGAGACCTGGGCGGCTTCTGGTGGGGAGGCTGGGGAGGGAGCATGAAGCCCTGAGTTCCTTACGCAGCCCCTCAAACAAAACAGGGATTTCCCAGGAAGGGCCACTTAGACACAGTACCCAACAGTGGGTGGGAATCACACGGTACAGGGTCCAGCCCTGGAAGAAAGTGTGTGTTCTGCCGTCTACACTGGGTCTGTCTTGCAATTTCAGACAATGAGCAGGAGAATTTACCTTCTGCTGTCAAAGTCACTCATCTCCCTGTGACACACCATAATGATCCCTGAACAGCGATGATAGCAACCTTGACCTTCTGTGTTTGAATACTTACACGTGTCATCTGCAGGTTTATATATAGTCAATAATATGTATACACACACAAATGTACACACATATATACTCAGGACACATTTTTACTGAAGTTATTGATTATATGTTGGTCTCTTTTTTTTTCTTTTTTTCTTTTTTGGAACCAGGGATTGAACTCAGGGACACTCGGCCACTGAGCCACATCCCCAGCCCTATTTTGTATTTTATTTAGAGACAGGGTCTCTCAGAGTTGCTTAGGGCCTCGCTAGTTGCTGAGGCTGACTTTGAACTCGTGATCCTCCTGACTCAGCCTCCCAAGTCGCTTGGATTACAGGCGTGCACAAGCACACCTGGCTTGTTGGTCTCTTTTCTATGTATTTCATTTATTGAAAATTTTAAAATTTTATTTCTATGGGGGAGGGCAGAAATTGTGGCTTAACCACTGAGCCACATCCCCAGATCTATTTTTTGTTTCTTTTTTTGAGACAAGTTCCCACGAAGTTGCTGAGGCTGGCCTCCAAAGTGTGATCCTCCTATCTGTGATCCTCCTATCTCAGCCTCCCAAATTCCTGGGATTATAGGCATGAGCCACCACAGCTAGTGTTTCAAATGCATTATCCATTTCTGACCCTCAGAATCCCAGTTCAGTAGAGAGATTATTATCTTAATTCTAAGAATGAATGCATTTGGTCACCTGTTCCCGGAAATGTGAGAAAGCTATACACTCATGCCTTTCCAAGTGATGGCTCCGTGCTATTCTGTATCTCAAAATATCACAGTGATGGAGCATTTCTATCAAGCGAAGCCACTTTATGGTGTTGGAAAATTCTGGAAGCCCGAGGAAAAAGTTGGCAAGCAAAACAAAATGAAACAGAGCGCATCTTTGATCTTTCTCTCTGTCCCCAGACTCGAGGAGTCTGAGTTTCAGATCGCATCATTCGTGTCCTGGATTCTCACACTCATCTCCTAGTTTTTCTCTCTACCTTTCATCTCTTGCTCCTAAAGTTCATTTGCTCAATGCAGACATTTCTGGAATGGGCTCAGTTTTGTTCATGGCTCTTCATTGGGTACAATATGAAGATCAGATTTTTTTACCTTTACTTACGTTTCCAAAAATCACATCATCATTTACCTTTCAGTTCAAGAGACTTCTTGAGCTTTCTGTTTCCCAGTCCGAGTGCCCTGAATACAGCCGATTCTCATGGTATATCTGGGGTGCCAAAATGTTGCTCACCAATCGTAAATCCTGCAGCATTGCAATTACCTAGTGTCTTTAAGAATAAGTGTCCCAATAAAGAAATAGTAATTATTTTTCTACTAATCATGAACTCTAACAATGTAGCAGGGGTAGTAATTCCTCAAGGAGCCTAAAAAGTCAGCGTTCACGATTACCTTCGAATGCTTTAGTGTATTTTTAAATGTTCAAGTTATATATTTTTATATGTTTCTTTATGGTCTGTCCCTACAATTATTATGTCCACAAAAGAAAATGCTTTCTTTTATTTATCTGTAAATACAAGACCTAGAATTTAAGAAAGTGGTGCAGCCACTCTGGAAAGCAGCATGGAGATTCCTCAGAAGAGTTTTTGACCCAGCTGTCCCACTCCTTGGTTTATACGCAAGGGACTTAAAATTCGCACGCTACAGGGACGCAGCCACATTGATGTTTATAGCAGCTCAACTCACAATAGCTCAACTGTGGAACCAATTTAGATGCCCTTCAACAGATGAATGGATAAAGAAGCCATGATATATATACACAATGGAATATTATTCAGCCATAAAGAAGAATAAAATTATGGCATTTGCAGGTAAATGGATGGAGTTGGAGAATACCATGCTAAGTGAAATAGGCCAATCCAAAAAACCAAAGGCCACATGTTTTCTCTGATAAGTGGATGATGATACATAATGGGGGTGGTAAGAGAAGAATGGAGGAAATTTGGATTGTGTAGAGGGAAATGGGGGTGAGGGGGCACGGGTATGAAAGATGGTGGACTGAGACAGACATCATTACCCTATGTACGTGCATGATCACATGAATGGTATGAATCTACATCATGCACAACCATAGAAGTGAAAAGTTGTGCCCCATTGGTGCACAATGAATCAAAATGCAGTCTGTAAAAATAAAAAATATGAATTTTAGAAGGACACTCTCATCAGACATACCGTTTAATCCAAAAGGCACACCAGCTACCTATTTATGCTTCCATATGAGGATCCCGTATCTACAGACTCAGTACCTATTTGGGAATGAAGTGGAGCACCGACCCCTCTCTTAGTCCCTCAAGGTCTTGGTCAATTGCGGTACCATCCCTGGCTTCACCTTGAGAACGAGGGGCTAGAAGAGCTGAGCATCAGGCAAGTGTTGCTCCAGGTGCTCAGCCCCCAGCAGCTGCGTCGACCCAGAAGGAAACCTCCTAACCAGCACCATGTGCTTGGTCTCCAATGATCACCTGGGTGGAAACATGCCAAGAGTCATGCTCGATGGGCTCAGGAGCGGGATCAGAGGAAGATCATCACATGATGCCACGTCCCCAGGCCAAGCTGGGTGCAGGCAGCATAGGCTCAGGGTGACGTGGAGTTGCTGGGGGTCCGAGAGGAGCAGATCTCAGGTCTGAGACCACAGCAGAGTGGGCAGTGAGATGCAGTCGGGTTGTGCGTGAACAGAGGACCGTGTTGCATGCATTGCATAAGAAGCAGAGGATTGCATTAGAGTGGGTAAATATATCCATCTCTCCATCCGGGGAAATCTAGCAAGTGTGCAGGTGAGATAGAAGGTGAACCGGGTCATCGGGACACCGTGATCTACGGCTGGAATACCAGGGTGAGGGTAATGGCAGAACTTCTCATTGCATGTTATGGACACACTCAAATGAACTTGAGAAGATCCTCTTTGTACACAGAAACCACATTAAACCCCCAAATGATCTCTGGATCACAAGTCAAGCTTCTCAATACACAGCCCTTTCTCATTTCTTTATTTATTTTTTCCGTTCATTTGTTTTTGTACCAGGTAGAACTCAGGGGTGCTTAACCACTGAGCCACATCCCCAGCCCTATTTTGGATTTTATTTAGAGACAGGGTCTCACTGAGTTGCTTAGGGCCTCACTAAGTTGCTGAGGCTGGCTTTGAACTGGCAATCCTCCTACCTCAGCCTCCCGAGCTGCAGGGATTACAGGTGTGAGCCACCGCATGCCCAGCAAGCATTATCTCCTACAGAGTCACATGGACCTAGGGTTGATGGGTGCCCGGATGGATCTGGGGCAATGAGTCCAATTTCCTATTTGCCCTGGTTGGGGCAGCCGTATCACAATTATTCACTTAACAAACATCACGGAGCACGAGCTCCGACAAGGTAGAGGACACACTGCCTCCCCTGTGAAGCTGCTTGTCCACCGCCCAGATGTCCTCCTCTGTTAGCTGAGAGTGATGGAGTCTGCTTCGTGTTTGGTGTGCAGATGGAGTCAGAGGTGCAAGAAGGCGCCCTCTGAGTGATGCAGTACATATAAACACGAGGAGTATTTCACCAGCAGGGTGAAGACGTGAAAGGCGGACTTTTTAGCTCCACATGTTTTTACTCTGAATTTCCAGCTT
>JAJEJO010003466.1:93955-112630 GCA_020662805.1 Glaucomys volans | reverse complement strand
TTTTCCCTCCTGTCTGAGTTCCTGGCTTTAGAGCCTAGGACCCACATGCCACTCTGAGTTTTATTAAAGGAGACCAAATTATTTCCACAGTCCAGGCTCCCTACCAAAGCAGAGCTGGTGGATCTAGCTGGAAACCACGCCCCCCACCCCGGGTTGAATTGAAGATAATCTGGCCCCAGGCAGGGTAAACCTCATAAAAATTGGAAATGAGAGAGAAAGGCACACGCATACATTGCTGGTGGGAATGCAAATTAGCGCAGCCACTCTGAACAACAGTGTGGAGATTCCTCAGAAAACTTGGAATGGACCCACCATTTGACCCAGCTATCTCACTCCTTTGTTTATACCCAAAGGACTTAAAATCAGCATACCACAGTGAGGCAGCCACATAAATGTTTATAGCAGCTCAATTTCTAATAGTTAAACTGTGGAACCAACCTAGATGCCCTTCAACAGAGAAATGGATAAAGAAAATGTAGTATATATATACACAATGGAATACTACTTAGCCATAAAGAAGAATAAAATTATGGCCCCCGGAGGTAAATGCATGAATCTGAAGAATATCATGCTTTAAGTGAAATAAGCCAATCCCCAAAAAACGAATGTTTTCTCTGATATGCAGATGCTGATCCATAATGGGGAAAGGGGAGGGAAGAATGCAGGAACTTTGGGTGGAGGGGAGTGGGTGTGGGAATGGAAAGGACAGTGGAAGGAGACAGACATTATCACCCTGTATACATGTATGACTACACTACCTGTGTGACTCTGCCCCACATACAGCCAGAGGAAGGAGAAGTTATGCTCCATTTGTATACAGTGTGTCAAAGTGCATTCTGTCATGTGTAACTAATCAGAACAAATCTTTTAAAAATTTTTTTCTTTTTTTAAAAAAAGAACCAATCATCCCTGTGATGGGAGGCAGAATCTGTCCTCTCTCCTCACCATGTGGAGGCCCAGAACCAGTCTGAGCCCACCTCTCAAATTGTCCAGGAAGGAAAAGGCAAGATGGAAATTACAGAGACCTCCTTTCATACCAGGACCAGGAAGGACAGATGGATGGAGAGGGCTGGGCCCCTTTCCTCAGCCTGGAAGAAGGACCACAAGATGTAGGAGAGAAAGGGTTTGGTTTCCCCTTCATGATGAACCAGTTTTATTTCTGAGGCTCGAGAAGAAATATCATTAAGTAAGAAAATAGGAATGACCTTGAAACCAGGTGTATTATCATCCAGATACGGGGACCGTCTGAATTTAATTTTTATTAATGCAGATAATAGCTTACATGGGCCTTATGGCGACATTACGAGCACTCTAAAATTTAATTAGATTTTTAGAGCTCTCTTAATGTCTTTTGTAGGATCAGACCATCTAGGGCATCTCCAGCACGCTTCATGCTTTTTATTTTTATTATGATTTGAAATAAATGGGAATGATTTATTGGATACAATCGAACAGTTTTGATTTGGGGGTCTTTTTAAAGAAATTAACTCCCAGAGGGTTGAAATCAGTCTTCTTTTTATGCTCAACTGCTCGTGTATGTTTTTGTATCTGTCTGACATACATTTATGAACTTACCTGCCCATTGTTACTTTCATCGAGGTTGCTTTTTTCATAATTATGAGTCCACAATCACCACATAAATGGGTTTATTCTCACAGTGGTTTTAAAATAATCATTTCGAGGTAACTTGTTTCCTTTAATGTGTATATTTTACTGACATTTTTGTTGTGTTCTGATAAAATGTCCCATTTTCAATGCCCCTTAATTACTCTATCCTGATTATACAGACAGTATTCCTTCCCAGGTCCAGTAAACCCTTTAAAATAATAGAAAATTTTGTTCACCGATTTTCAAAAATCATCACAGTAAGACACGAGGTATGTTTGTAAATCTTAACCCATTTATTTTATTTTATTTTTAGGGGATTGAACTCTGGAGCACTTAATCACTGAGCCACATCCCCAGCCCTGTTTTTTATTTTATTTAGAGACAGGGTCTCGCTGAGTTGCTTAGAGCCTCGTTTTTGAGGCTGGCTTTGAACTCACGAACCTCCTGCCTCAGCCTCCCAAGTCGCTGGGCTCACAGGCATGTGATTGGCAGACCCATTTATCTTTTACACATATAATAGAAATAAAAATTAAGGGGGGGGGAGTGAAATCTCTATTTTATATAAGGCAGGCTTCTGCAAGGATAGAGATACTATGGACTTCTCAGAGGGATTCTCTCTCTTTTTGTTTTTAAAACTCTCAATTTGGGGTAGCCTCCCAATCAGGTGTCTGATCAGATGACATTTACAGAGACCAGGAAAGAATCACCCTGTGTCGTGTGTGGACACAAAGAGTCAGTGTTGTCCAGAAAGCAGATGAGATGGGAACAGGAACTAGAAATGTATGCATGGACTCTACTCTGTACGGCTGTTTGAGCCACAAAAATTGTTTTCCGTGCCTTTGGTTTGCTTTGCTGCAAAACCAGGATGTTGCACGGGATGTTCCCGGAGACCTGGTGAGCTTGGTGGGACCCAGAGCTCAGAGAGGCAGGGCCCTTGGGTGCTCCCTGTTTGCAAGAGCATCCTGTGAGTTCACCCAGCCATGCTTCACGGTCATCCTGTGTCCTTAAATGCCTTCTGGTGGCTTTACGGAGGGATTCCGCTTGTGTAGGGACTTAGTCTGGCAAGATTAGAGCCTAGTAATTACAAAAATACCAATTGCTCCTCATCTATAATTAGAGTGCAGCTTATTCATTTTCCCTGGTTTATAACATGGGAAAAGGACAGCCCGTAAGATTTCAGAAACAAATGCACCCGTGGCCTGAGCCCTACCTTTTCCACTGAATTTTGGTCTTCAGTTTTAGTGACAGGTTCCTATTCCTCTGCTGTCAATCATCTCTGTCTGTGCACTTGAAGGGGTTGGATAAGGGACTGGAGCAGATAGAAGTAGCTAAGAAACAATCCCTAATCAAGCCCCATCTCTCCCCATCCAAGCGTGAAGATAAGACACAGCAAATCTAGGTAAAGAGGCAGGTAAATTAAGAATTATTAAGGTAAAGGTAAAAAGTACATCCCAGTTTGTTACATAGCCATGACCTCAAATCAACTTGAGCTTCTCTTCTCCAGCATCTCTTAAAAAATTAAATTAAAAAAAGCATTTTTCGTTATCCTTGATCATTGCAGATATTCATAACTGTACATTACAATGAATTTTTAATTATTTTCCCTGATTAGGTTCTTTTGCAATTATTCATGATGTTCATCTGAGTGAAATAAAATGATAGACGCCGAGGCGGGTGTTAACAGATTGTAAGATTTGATATGTTTTGAGAAGAAATAGTAACGATAAATGACAGTGACCTAATTTGTGGAACAATTTTCTTGCATGAAATCATCTTCTAGTTTGTAATTATGTGATTAACTCAACGAGGAGGGAAAAAAAAAAAGTCAATCAAGTCAGAATCATCAAGTTGCAGAATTTAAAAGTTATCTGCAACTTTTCAGTATAATTTCTTACCCAGAGTGAAGTTGCATGTGAATCTCAGATATAAATATTTGCTAAACAAATTTGAGACAGAAAGAGATTCATTTGCTACAATTCCAGAGATCATAAAAGGAAAATAGTCAAAATCTCTCAAAGTCATGAAAGCTGTTTGCTTTTAGTGTTTTGATTTTTGGGTTTTTTTGTTTTTTTTTTTTTTTGGTACTGGGGATTGAACCCCGGGGCACTTGGCCACTGAGCCCCATTCCCAGTCCTATTTTGCATTTTTTTTAGAGACAGGGTCTCACTGAGTTGCTTAGGGCCTTGCTAAATTGCTGAGGCTGGCTTTGAACTTGGGATCCTCCTGCCTCAGGCTCCCAGGTGCTGGGATTACAGGTGTGCGCCACCACACTTGGTGTTTTTAGTGTTTATCAAACAATTCCTTATAATCTCATAATCTCTTCTAAAAAGAGATGGGCAAAGGAAGAAGGGAAAATATAACCAAGTTCTTCACAAAGATGAGGGAAGCAGGTATGGTAAAGCCCACCAGTAATTCCAGTGACCAAGGAGGCTCAGGCAGGAGGATTGCAAGTTCAAGGCCAATCTCAGCAATTTAGCAAGATCCTATCTTAAAATTAAAAAGAAAAAAAAAATCAAAAGAGCTAGGGATGTGGCTCAGTGGTAAAGTACCTCGGGGTTTGATCTTCGTACCCAAAGAAAATGGGGAGGGGTGACAGATGAGGGCCTGTCAGTTGGTGGATTAAGTGGTTAAATGACATGTTCATGATCACATAGATTTTCCAGAATAGGGTTCCAAAATCTGCTCTAGCCTTCAAGCACTTTTGACTATGCAAAAAAGATAAGATGGAAAAATAAAATCTAAGGGATGTGGGTTCTGAAAGGTTTTTGCACATTTGGTTGTGAACTGTGTGGTGCAGATTTAAATGAAGATTTTTTTCAAAATACATGAAAGAAATACGTATGTCTAACTTGAGGGTTAGTGATGGAGTCCGCTTTTTAATTGCTGTGACCAAAAGACCTGAGAAGAACAATTTTAGAGGGAGAAAAGTTTATTGGGGGCTCTCGGTTTTAGAGATCTCAGTCCATAGTCGACCAACTCCAAGGCTTGGGGCCGGGGGTGAGGCAGATCAGTAGCAGAAAAGTGTTCAAGAAGGAGGTTGCTCAGCACCAGGAAGCAGACAGAGCTCTGCTCACCAGGGACAAAATAATAAACCCCCAAGGCATGCGCCCCCAGGTGACCCAGCTCCTTCAGCCACACCCCTGCCTCCCAGTTCATCCCTACCAGGGGTTTAACCCACTGATTAGGGGAAGGCTCTCAGAACCCATTCATTTCACCTTGAATTTTCTTGAACTGTCTTCCACATGAGCTTTGGGGGACACTTGCTCTCTAAACCACAAGTTAGTATTCCAAAATAACTCAAGGTACAGTCAATAGGGTGAATCCTAGCTGGGTTAATATGCAACATCATTAGGAACATTGGACATGAAACCACAGAATGACATCTACCTGTGCTTCTGAAATTCTAATTAGAATCCAGAGGTTATTTAGAGAAGGTAACCACAGTGTCATGGAGTGAGTATGAAAAATATCGATTTATGTGCATGCTTTGTGTGCACTCGCAGACTCTTAGAACATGTGGGAATCATACTTACCTATAATTGACTCCTTGGCACAACCAAAGAATCTGAGGCTGTAAGAGGTTAGCTTCCGGCTGGGGATGTAGCTCAGTTGGTAGAGTGCTTGCCTCCCAGGCACAAGGCCCTGGGTTCAATCCCCAGCACCAAAAAAATGACTCAAGTTCAGTTCCAGGTCTTTCTGAATCTACAAATCTGTGGACTTCTCCATTCAGTGACTGATTGGCTGAACACCTGAGTGGTGGAGTGATTTATATTCATTTCTTTGTCTTGGGAGTTAAACTCAGAAGTGCTTTACCCATGAACCACACCCCCAGCCCTTTTAATGTATTTTATTTTGAGACAGGGTCTCTCTAAGGTGCTTAGGTCCTCCCTAACTTGCTGAGGCCGGCCTTGAACTTGTGATCCTCCTGCCTCAGCCTCCTGAGCCGCTGGGATTGCAGGCTTGCACCACGGTTTGCAGCTTGTTGAATATTTTTAAGAAGATGTTTGATCACATTTATCCTAGAAGGAGATTAATATGCACATGTGCCATTTGGGAGTGAGAGTGAGGAAGAGGAACCATTGGAAGTACAGGGGAAAGGAAAGTACCTTTGGTTATCAGTAACTGAAGGCATAGCAAGGTCATTACCGGTCAGGCACACTGGATCCGCCCGCAGCCTTGGAGATAAACATAAAGTCAGTAATAAATACGGTGTGGAAGGCGCTCATCATCTCTGGATGGCTCAGGAGAGACCCAGGAGGTGCCATGAAGGCAGGAGAGGAGACGTGAATGACTTCTTCCCAGAAAGACTGATTGCAACCAGGACGGGAGCAGGCACCTCCACAGGAAGCCCCGGGCAGATTTGATATGAGTGACTTAGGACTGTCCCCCGTGCTCAGCTGAGGATAACCATTACTCTTCATTCGGCATTATCGATTGTTCTAAGGCTGGCACAACACGGTAATGAACTCCTGCAGCGGCTCTGGGTGGATGTCAGCTCTCCAGTCCAATGATCATTTCAGGAAGGGCCGTGTGCATAGTCCAAGTGTGAACAGCGAGGTGGAGCAAAGGGAGGCAGAGAGGGAAGCGGGTCCTCGCCCCCTTCCTCCCCGGGGAGACTTCTTTGCTTCTGTGCTTTAGATTTTATTACCAGAGATCTCCAGCCATCTACTCTGGGTTTTTTAAATTTATTCTTATTTTAGTTTTTATTTTTACAGACTGCATTTTGATCCATTGTACACAAATGGGGTACAACTGTGCGTTTCTATGGTTGTGCATGATGTACATTCATACCATTCATGTGATCCTGCATGTACATAGGGTAATGAGGTCTGTCTCAGTCCACTATCTTTCCTGCCCCATCCAAAGTTTCCTCTACACCATCCAAAGTTCCTCCATTCTTCTCTTGCTCCCTCCTCCCCGCCATTATGTATCATCATCCACTTATCAGGGAAAACATTCAGCCTTTGGTTTTTTGGGATTGGCTTATTTCACTTAGCATGATATTCTCCAACTCCATCCATTTTACCAGGAAATGCCATAGTTTTGTTCTTTTTCATGGCTGAGTAATGTTCCATTGTGTATATGTACCACAGTTTCTTTATCCATTCATCTATTGAAGGGCATCTAGGTTGATTCCATAATCTAGCTATTGTGAATTGAGCTGCTTTGGACATTGATGTGGCTGTGTCACTTCAGTATGCTGATTTTAAGTCCTTTGGGTATAAACCGAGTGGTTAAGGACAAGGAAGATATCTCCACTGGTAGTTTTATGGTTTTCTCCATGACTGATGAAGGGGACCTCCAAAAAAGTATGGAAGATTAAACTCAGTGTGTCAGTAAGTTGTCTATGTGGCCAGGGATGTCTGTGTCTCTTGTTTCTCCAAGGATCCATTCTCAATGAGTGTCTTTTGGCAGGGATGACATTAATACCTGACCCCATAGGGAGATCCAGGTGTGGGGGATGGGCGATTGGTGCACAGATTAGGGACATACCTAGCTACTGGCTGTTTAAAATCGGACCCCTTTTCTCTTTTCTCCAGTCCCTTCAAAATCAGCGTCACTTAGGCACGGTGGCACACACCTGTAATCCCAGCAACTCAGGAGGCTGAAGGAGGAGGATTGCAAGTTCAAGGCTAGACTCTGCAACTTAGTGAGACTCTCACCAATTTATCAAGACCCTGCCAATTTTAAAACAAAAATAATAAGAAGGATATAGCTCAGTTTTAAAGCTCCCCTGACTTCAATCTCTACCACACAAAAAAGAATTTGGAAAAATAATAATCAGGGTTAACACTGATCTGTATTAAGTTCCGATTGTATTTATTTCTGATAAGCACTTACTATGTGCTGGATATTTTTCTAGGCACAATGCAGATTGTTTAGTCCACACAGGACTTGGCAGATCAGTATTTGTACATATCAATAGTTAATGCAGAGAGATTGTATCACAACTCTGCTCAGCGAAAAGCACGTTGAACTTGGAAGTGGTCTCCCCCCTCAATTGTGCCTTAAGCTTTTTCACTGTATAAAACCTGCCTGAATGTGGCCTCATGAAGGAGTGAGTTCCCCAGTCCGCAAAAGGGAAGGAGAGAAGGGTGAGGAGAATGATAGTTCTTAATAACACAGCATTGGGTACCTGTTTATCATGCTTCTGAAAAATCTGTTCATGGCCTTTTTTTTTTTGGTACCAGGGATTGAACCAGGGATGCTTAACCACTGAGCCACATCCCCAGCCTTTTTATTTTTTAGTTTGAGACAGGGTCTTGCTAAGTTGATCAGAGCCTCACTAAGTTGCTGATGCTGACCTCGAACTTGCAATCCTCCTGCCTCAACCTCGGGACCTGCTGGAATTACCAGCATGACCCACTGCACCCGGCTCATGTGCTTCTGATTGAGATGAAATTCACGTAAAATAAAATTAGCCATTTTAAAAGAAGCAATTCAGTGGCTTTAGAATATTCACAATCCAGTAGGACTACCAACCTCTTTTTCTAAAACATTTTCACTGCTTGAAAACCTCAGTCCCTCCCCATCCCTCTTGCACAGCTGACCTCTGACCTTTGCAACCACCAATCTGCTCTCCGTGCCTTTGGACCGACCCATCCTGGTTATTTCCCATGACTGGAACCCTGTCGTGTTCACCTCTGGGCTCTGGCTTTTTCCCTTTACCCAGTGGACTGAGGTCCATGCACTTTGTAGCGGGCATCAGCGCTACTTCCTTTTTATGAATGAATGCGAAGCATTCTATTGGGTTAAGTGCCCTGTTTTGCTTGTGCATTCATTCAACCATCTGGGGACCCTAGGGTCAGCTCCTCCATTTGGCTGCTGTCAATCGCGCCCCTATGCGGGGCGCAGTGGCACACACCTGTAATCCAAGCGACTTGGGAGGCTGAGTCAGGAGGATCGCGAGTTCAAAGCCAGCCTCAGCAACTTAGCAAGGCCCTAAGCAACTCAGTGAGACCTTGTCTCTAAATAAAATACAAAATAGGGCTGGGGATGTGGCTCAGTGGCCGAGTGTCCCTGAGTTCAATCCCTGGTTCCAAAAAAAGATAGCGCCTCTATGAACATCTGTCTTTTTTTCGATGTTTTTGGAGCTTGATCGTTCTGAGCATTTATGCTACTCAATGAACGAAGTGCTTCATATGTAGAAACTCGGTATATTCCCAGAATCCTTTGAAATAAATCCATTCATAAAAAGGAACGAGGTGTTGCTGCACCTACAAAGCGCATGGACCTCTTTTTGCAGGACCACTATGGTGCGTGGAGAGGTGGCTCCCTGTGTGGGGCCTTGCGCTCCGGTGCTGGGCTTCAGACCCCCAGGGCCAGGTTCAGGTTTGCCCCTGACTCATCACCCTGTGTGCTGGGTGGACTTCACGCTAACTTACGCCGAAGTCTTCCCCAGCCAGGTACGGAGTTTTCAAGTTTCTTCTTAAAATTCATATTTCATCATGGGCCACAGTATCTCAGGGTGATTTCTTAAGCTGTCATTGTCCTCCTCGAGTATGGATGTTTTATTCCCCTTGGGTCGATGCTCCCATGTTAGGTTTCCAAATCTTCATTTTGTCTGGTAATGATAAAAATTATATAATTAAAAAATATAAAAACAGCTCCCAAGTGTCACACCCTGGAGTGCTGTGGCAGTGATCTGTGTAACTAAATAAATATAAAGTCGCAGGACATTGTCAATGTGAAAAAAAAAAATCCAGCTGAATGCGGTGGTGCCCACCTGTGATCCCGTGGCTCAGGAGGCTGAGGCAGGAGGATGGCGAGTTCAAAGTCAGCCTCAACCAAAGCGAAGCCCTAAACAACTCAGAGAGACCCTGTCTCTAAATAAAATGCAAAATAGGGCTGGGGATGTGGCTCAGTGGTCGAGTGCCCCTGAGTTTAACCCCCGGTACCCACCCCCAAATCCAAATTGTAATGGAATAGATAGTTTTTTCTTATGACTTTTTTTTTTTTGAAAAATAAATTGTGGATGTCCCCAAGGACATATTCCAGGTGGATTCTGACAACTTGTGTGCATTCTCATTGATTTCTTCAGTTTTAGCTCATTTAGCAGATGCATAACTAAGAGGTCACCCCCTGAGTTTGTGGTGCACAAACCCCACCCAGTCTCCAGCTCCATGCGGCCAGACTGAGCTGACGCAGCTGGTTTTCTTCACCTCAATGTGGAACTTTCCATGTGCTTGTGTGATTCGCTGGGCATGTTTTAGATCAGGGCTGTTCTCCCAAGATAAGTTTACATTCCAAATCTGATAGGCAGTCTATTAACTATCTTTTTTCAGCTGGGAAAGTGCAAACAGCTGTGCCCCTTGGCTGTGCTGGGGATTTATAGTTTCCATTATCAGCTGGGAGAAGATTTTGGCCACGATAAGCTTCACTTAAAAAGTATATATGAAAGATTTCTGCTCAGACCAGACCTCTGCCTCCTGTGGTTTTCCAAGTGATAGGATTTCTGTTGTAGAACCAGAGCTTCATATTTACAGATTGATAGGAAGGACTCCGGAGATGTTCTTCAGGTTTAACCATGGCCTTTCAACTCAAGGTTTTTATGCAATCGTTAGTTTGAGTTCCAACTTACACAACTCTTGTTCAGTACGATTTATCAGAGAGCTGTTCCTCCACCAATTGTGTCTGACCTTATTTTAATCTGTTGCTATAAATTAAACCAAATAGTAAAATTATAAGCCTATGAATGATTCCACCGCTTTATACCCATATAAGTTGATATTGATCCCAAAATGAAATGGATTTATAAACTCAAGTGTTTTACTAACTCAGAGATGCATATCTTCCTTGTATATCACAATTCTATATAAAATAAAGCTAAGCTTTTCCAATAAAGTCTTCATGTTGGAATGGAAACCCCCAGTTTTGTGGTGTTTATAATAGAGTTTTGAAGTGCTTTTTAAGTATAAAGGTATTAATGGAGTGTGATCCGTTAATTCCCTGTATGAGATATCGATGGTGATCATTTGGGGGGGGACACAATTGTCAAGAGTGTGCAATTGAGGTAGGGAGTGTCAGCTCATAACCATAATCCTACCTACTTGGAGGCTGAGGTATGAGGATCACAAGTTCAAGGACAGCCTGGGCAACTTGGCCAAAATAAAAACAGGGCTGAGTGTTTTGGTCAATGATACCAAAATGCTCGACAGGTGCAAGGTCTTGAGTTTGCAACACCAGAGAAACAGATCATGACAAACAAACAAAAAAAAAACACTATGCATTTGATTTTTTGAGTTGTTCAAAAATGAATTTTTTTTCCCCACCAACTCAGGACCCACGAATATTTGTGATTTCTTTTCGAAGACATAAAGATAAACCAAATGGTGGACTTTTACAAGTAAGATTATTTTATAATAAGGGCAGATTCTTCCTGCCTTTCTTTTTAAATGGATTTGGTGATAGGCAAGAAATGCCAAAGAAGTACCAGCAACGTCCTTGAGTGTCTAGCCTGGTGACTCTCAAGAGGAGGTTTGGCTGTGCTGTCGAAACTCCCCAAGTGCATTTTCTTTGTGTTAGTGACTTAACTCAGCATTTTAAGTTTCACCTGTGGGTTAGACTGTAAGTCTTCCTTTGCACCGTGTGTGTGTGTGTGTGTGTGTATGTGTGTGTGTGAGTGAGAGAGAGAGATCTTCCACTTAAGCTAAGTGTCAGCATCAGATTCCACCTCTACCTTTCAAACCTGATGAATGGATTCCCCTGGTGATGGGAATTACACACACCTAATACCTAGGGCAAGTGGCTTGCAATCTCGGTCAATTCCCAAATGACGTTGTCCCCTTGTGGATGCAAAAGTAATCCCGAAAATCTTTCCTAAGAAAGATTACAGGTAAGAATGACCCTTGGGGAGATCTGAATGGACACCTGCACTTCTTCATCCTTCCTTCTTCCCTGCTCCTGAGGTTATTAGTCGTATGCATCCAAAAAAGAAGGCGTCTATTTAGAATCATTCACACATCCACACCTACCATGAAGTCTCTGAAGGGAAGATCTTGGAACGTAGGAAGATGCTCAGGTGCAGGGTGGCTCAGAGATGCCACCACTTGGCACACCGCATTCGCGGGCTGTTAGGACTCCATCAGTGGGGACTCTCCAAAGCAAAATATCTTCCAAACCCATTATCTCTGCAATGTCCTATTTGCTGGGTTGCAGAACTCCTCTCCTGATGGGGCTGTTCAGGCTTCTCGTCTTGGTCTGTCCTTTTGGATTGACTTGGTAACACTTGTCAGGTAGCAGGAGGAGAGGAAAGCCAGCTCCGAGCTCCGAAAAGCATTTAAGCCACTATTGAACCACTCTGGCCACCACAGCCGGATCACAGGGTCCTGTCCTTTCTGGCTCTATCACATCAACATTTGGGTCCACAGTGCAACCCATGGCTGTAAAAAGAGGATCTGGTTTTTATGAGTTTGCTTCCATTTCTGAGCCAAGCATAGCCGATCTGCAGTCGGCCAGCCCTCTTCTTCCCCGTGATTTATGGAGGTCGGCACTAGGTTGTATCGCAGTCTGTGCTGCGAATCCTGGATCCTAGTCTTGCTCCACATCACACTCAAGGGAGCTGTCATTGCCCTGTTAGAGACGCAGCTCAGGTGACCTTCCCTCCCTGGGTTGACCTGTGGTCACTTTCTCCCCAACACATCTCTTCTCCGGCAGGTGTAGGGTTAAAGTCTTTGACTTTGACTTCGATATCACCCTGACAATGGAAGGACTGGGATTTTCTCTCCAATGTATAATTTATCACCTGAGTCTCTGAAGATGGTCTTCCTTAGTACGCCCCCCTTGGCACTAACTATGGTCATCACCGTTTCTCAAGTTTTCTAATCACCTTATAACTGACATTGTTCCAGAAGTCATTCCCGGGGCCATTCTGACCATTTCCATTAGGACAATCTCCTGTCAAGCCATTAGAGATGAGCACGTGTGTCCTCCAACTCTCAGACATTAATTTCCTGACTCATTCACCAGCACAGTGAAGTCTGAAATCTGCGACTGGCTCCAATGGTATGGCGTTGGAGGAAGTTACTGGGTCCTCAGTGAAGATTTCTCTTATGATGCACATGACCCTGTATCATCTCCACTTCCCTAGGGGTTGCAGAGATGAGAGTTGTGCCTTGTCTTAGGTGTAAAACAATTCACAGTAGCTTTTAAAAGACCTCTAAGAATGACAGGTAGGCATAGTCCCCTTGACCCCTCAAAAGTTACACAGATCGTTGCTGTTAAATAGGTTGGAAATTTCCACAGGAAAATTCTTGGAGGGGTTGGGACTTTGGTTCTGAAATGACTAGTCAGTAAGTACTTACAGAGTAACTATTGTGTGTCTGACCCTGAACTAGACACTGGAAATGCAGCTAATGCATTGAAAGGAAGGAATCCATTCACATAGCTTCATCTAGTGCATTAATCTGAGGACTCTGCTCCCTGAAGGGTCTGCCCAGAGAATCAGGTCCCTGTCCACCTGAGTCCCAGAGAATGACTGGTGAAATTCACCTTTACAGTCTGATGGTTGGCTGCCTTCAAAATCTGGTTGTCTACTTGGTCCATTCCAAGGAGATTCAGCATCATATTCAAAATAGCCAATATCCACACCCAGAGTTGTGTGAGTGCCTCCTCTTTGTGTGTTCTCGACTCGCAAATGAATGAATTCCCTTTGCTTTTACAGATATCTGTATTTTAACTTCTCAAAAAGTTGAAAATGATAGCAAAAACAACCATAGACTGACTCTTAGACTATTACCTGGAACTCTGGTAAGAATTCACATCATCTCAATGAATTCTTACAGTAATCCCATGGGATTTGGGTTCACTATCCAGATCAGATAGATTCAGGAAAAAAGAAAAAAAAATAGGCAAGTTCAATGATCTGTCCAAGACTAGGCAGCTAGTCTTTGATCCCAGGATTTCCACCTGGGTGGCGGATTCGAGTCTGAACCCTGAACCACTCTATTAAGCCAAATCACTAGCAAACATTTGGTCTACTCTCTGCTAATGAGAAAACAAAGTCAGGCAGTGATTTGCCAATTTAACACATGCCTTACATACTAACTAGAGATGAAATCTTACGTCTTCATTTTAATATAGTATCAATAATAACAAAAGTGTCATGTTTTATGGGTCCCAAAGCAGCGAGACTTTCCCCTCCAGCTCTGGGGGCTTTGCCTGCTTAGGGACATTTTGGGAGTTGTCACCACTTGGTGGGGGGACAGTTGGTATTTACAGAATCTGGTGGGTAGAAGCCAGGGATGCTACAGAACCTCGTGGAGTGTCCAGGACAGCCCCCTACCACAGGGAATTAGCTGTCCCCAATGTGCGTAGTGTCCTGGCCACATGCTATAACTCTATGCCACCGACGGGAGCTGGGAGGAGCCCTCTGTAAATCTATCCTCCCAAAGTAGAAAGCCAAGCATAGTGACCAGTGTACACACTTAATTTATGCATTTTTTAAAATTAAGCATGACTACAGTAGTGGCTTGGAAAATCATTTTTTCAGTACATACCTCATGGTACAAAAACTAGCATCGTACCCCACGAGCATCTCTGGGGGTGCATCCATTATTCCAATGGAAGCACAAATTGGTGTGTTTAGATTGAGGATGAAAGAATGGCGGCTGGGTTGGAAAAGATGATAAAAGTGGTACTTTGATGATGATTTTGCTTTAGTAAGGAAAAGTAGCCACATTGTTATTCAAAAAAACACAAAAAACAAAAAACAACAAAAAAAAACAACCTGTGATTTGGGGGAAAAAAAAGAAATGCAATTTTTTTTCCTGGCATTTTCCCTTTTATTGAAACAAACCTATTTTGCAGACTGCATATGCCTTTTATCCGTGGTGCGCTCAATTACAGTTTGGGCAGCCAGTTTGGACAAAAATAAAAAGAGGAATAAAAATATTTTTATACATCCATTGTGTGTTTCTCACAAGATTTCTAAGTGTCATTTTCTCTGCATTTCCATCCAAACATCTTCAGCTGTGCCAATTCTGCATTTGGTTTCTGGCTAGTGGGGATTTGGGGCCTAAGTCCAGTGTGTGTTACGGAAAGAAGGGGTGACGGGTTTTGCAAGCTAAAGGAAATTTCCACATTCCTCCTCCCCATGTTTTGTTTGTTTTTTTATTTTTTATTTTTTATTTTTTTGGAACCAGGGATTGAACCCAGGGGCACTCCACCACTGAGCCACATCCCCAGCCCTTTTTTGCATTTTATTTAGAGACATGGTCTCACTGAGTTGCTTAGGGCCTCGCTAAGTTGCTGAGGCTGGCTTTGAACTCGTGATCCTCCTGCCTCAGCCTCCCAAGTTCTGGGATTACAGGCGTGCGCCACTCTGCCTGGCCTCCCCATGTTTTGTGGGGTCCATTGTCCCCCAGGTGGTCACGTACAAGACTGCCTGCCTGCCCAGCTTCTTCTGTTCTTGTTTCCATTTAATAAACATATTGGTCTGTTTGACAATGTGCTAGCTCTCGTGAGATGCAGTTTGCCTTTGTAAATCTGATCGGTCAGATGGAATGAACACACCTCGCACAAATCAAAATCTCGGAACCCTCAAGCTGGTGGTATTGATATAGCAGTTTCAGGAAATGGTGTTGCTGGATGAGCTGAAATTGCATCTCCCAAGATGGGAATAAAGGACTGGATGGTAAGTGGGGAGAATATGCCAGAACACACAGGAATCAGAAGATGGTGAGCAGAGCTCAGCTTTGACTCAGAGCATCTTCCACGGGCCAGAACCAGGTTCCGATGAGAAGGCTCTTGTGCTTTTGGATCCCAATTTTACCATACATGAGCCGGGCGACTTGGAGAATATTTCCCTTCTCAGCTTTCTCATTTGCAAAATGAATTTAATGGATGGTTCTGATTATCAAATAGGAGAATTCCCACAAAATGGTCAGCACATTTACGTATCAGCTAATATCCCTGCTCTTGTCTCCTTCCCACTTTAAAACCTATGTCAATTTCCTGTGCATTTATTCAGTATAAAATTATTCATGAAATTATTCATGAAATTATTTCATTCATGAAATGAGTGAAATCCTATCAATTGAGACAACATGGATGGAACTGGAGATCATGATGTCAAATCAAATAAGCCAGGGACAGACAGACAAGCACTGCCCGATCCCACTTAGGTGGGGAATCCCAAAACATTGACCTCATAGAAGTTGAGACTAGAATGGGAGGAGGGATTGGGGAAGGTTGATCGGTGGGAGATGATCGGTTATGGTTAGGGAGGAGAAAGTGATTCCGGTGTGCTACAGATGTTAAGTGAACTGTGCATTTCCAAAGGTAGAAGAGAGGATTTGGAAAGTTTCCACCATTAAGAAATGATAAATATTTGAAGGAATAGATATATTTAACCTGATTTAAATATCAGGAACTTTAGATCATGTAGAGGGAAATGAGAGGGGGTGGGGGCAGGGGTATGAAAAATGGTGGAATGAGACAGACATCATTACCCTATGTACATGTGTGATTAACAAGAATGATATGAATCTACATCGTGCACAACCGTAGAAATGAAAAGTTGTACCCCACATGTGTACAATGAATCAAAATGCAATCTGTAAAAATTAAAAAAAAAACAAAAAATAAATAAATGTGTGTGTGTGTATATATATATATATTGAAGTGTCACATTGTACCCATTAGCAGGTACAATTTACAGGTTTTTCTGTATCTGCTTATAAATTTATATAAATTAAGATAAGTAGAATTATTTGTGAACTGTTTATTTTTCATGTTTATTAATTTTTTATTCTAATTGTACATAACAGTAGAATGCATTTATACATTTTGATAGTTCATGCATAAATGGAGTGTGATCTCTCACTTTTCTGGATTGAACGTGTTGCAGGATCACATGGTCATTCAATCATACATGTACATGAGGTCAGGATGTCTGCTTCACTCTGCTCTCCTTCCTATCCCAAGCCCCTTCCCCTTCCTTGACTCCCCCCTCTACCTAATATAAAGTACTGTTTTCATATTGTTTTTCTTATGTCCTTTGAAACCTGTGTATTTTGAACCCTAGGCACCTGGTGTTTCTGAGACTCACTGTATTTGGAACTATTCTCTTACTCTCTGCTGCTCGGGGACAGATCTGGCTAGCCTTGTGTGTCTTTTTAACTTTAGATAATAAGAATGAAACTCACCCTGTCCTCATCCAAATGCCAAAAGACAACTTTATAACTGGAGGAATAGAAGGCTGGTTTTTGTTTTTCTTGGTGAAACTACTCTTTAAGTCTACTGATAAAACTTTAAAGAAAGACTTTGCTTTTGAAATAAACACATCATACAAAGTAAAAGTAAAATTCACCTCCTCTGTGCCTCGGGCCAAAATAAAAAGGTTATTTGAGGCCCAAGCAGTTCATATTATCAAAGTCAAATGAACAGAGATTGTCCTGAGGGTACAGAAAAAAAATTTTGGCATAAGGAACATATTAGAGAAAAGTCTTTTGGTAGAGTAAGGGATAGGGATGTGGCATTTGCCTAGCATGCATGAGGTCCTGGGTTCAATTCCTAGCACTGAAAAAAAAAGTTTCATTTATTTGAAAGATATTTTTAAAATAGGAATGAGACTTTATTTAATTCCACTTCTGTGATACAATAGTGTAGATGGCATGCCTTGTGCAAAGAAGAACGAGTTCCCTTTATATGTGCATCTGATTTTTTTTTTTTTTGATCTGGAAACAAAACTTGTGATGCCAGGCTTCATTTCCTGAACCTCAATATGGAAGACCTCCAACAATTTACTTTCCTCTCCAATCTTTTGAAAAATTATGTGCCCCCAGCTGCATTTCTATGATCGTTACACCACGTTGGATTTCTGTGTAAGGCTTTCTGTCATTTGCTTAAATGGAACCACTCAGGACAACTTCATCTGCATGCTGTTCCCTGCCTACTGAGTGGGGTCTAACATCTTGGTATATCTGTTTAATTTTAGATAGTAAGTTTGTTTTAGTCAATATTTTTTGTTGCTGTGACCAAAATACCTGACAAAGCTAATGTAGAGGAGGGAAAGTTTATTTTCACTTACAGTTTCAGAGGAATCAGTCTGTAGACGGCCAACTCCATGGCTCTGGGCCCAAGGTGAGGCAGAACATCATGGCGGAAGGGCATGGAGGAGGAAAGCAGTCCAGAATGTGGCACCAGGAAACAGAGTGAGCTCTGCTCACCAGGGACAAAATGTAAACCCCAAAGGCAGGTGCCCAGTGACCACCTCCTTCAGCCACACCCCACCTGCCTACAGTCACCACCCAGTGAATCCATATCAGTGGATAAACACACTGATTAGGTTGAGACTCTCATAACCCAATCATTTCACCTCTGAACTTTCCTGCTTTGTCTCACAGGTGAACTTTTGGGGACACCTCAAATCTAAACCGTAACAAAGTTCAGTATTGTAATTAGTAGTCTTCCTGTTTTTGACTTACTAGTTACTAGTATTGAAAATGAAATTCAGCAACCACGCTCCAGCTTATACATTGAAAATAAGTTTCCAAACTGTGCGTTTGTGTTCGGGGCTTTGTCCCATAACTGCTGAAGACACACATCCCAATGCCATTCCATCAGTCCAGGGTGCAATTGAATAGTCATAAATGAAATGAATGCCATCATTTTCTTTTCTCACCTACCCCAAAGGTTAACCATCCAAGAAATAATACATTCAAGTTATAACCTTCTCCAGATGACCACATAAACTACTTCACCGCTCCTGAAAGGGGAGTTCTTAATTATTCCTGAAATAGCTTCTGTAATTAAGGAACTTGTCTAATGTGAGAAGGAAAATGATAGATCTATGGTGAAGGTCAAGATGCAAGGGATGCACTGTGCTCTACGTGTTGTTGAGTCTTAGTAACTTCAGAGATTTTTAACTTCATGAAGCCATGCCGTCGTTGAGACTCTTGATCTTACAGGTAGATATTTTTAAGCCATAATTGTGCACAGTACTGTTATCCTTTCTTCTTCCCCTAAATCCTGACAGCATGTAAGAAGCATCGTTTAAAGGATACCAACTATAAATGAGTTCTATCTAGAAATCTGTCAAAAGTAAGAGTAAGCCAGGCGTGGTGG
>JAJEJO010003466.1:47541-93855 GCA_020662805.1 Glaucomys volans | reverse complement strand
AAAAAAAAAAAAAAGACAAGGAGGGTTTTCCTTTTTATTTTTTCTTATCTGCAATCTTGGTTTTTTTTCTTCTTCCATCATCAAGTATATTTTTGCCCATGAGCTACAAAACGTCCCTGGCACTTGTGCTTCTAATAGCTCATGATCTAATAAGGAAGATAAAGCATCGTCGCTGGCTCTTAAAATCAGGCCACCCATCACAAAGAGGGAGGTCACGATTCTGCATGCGGAGCATCCACGGGAAGCACCAGTTCACTGAGCGTATATTTCCCACCAAATGCCCAGTGGTTTCCAACCCACAGGTCATGCACAAGAGATGCCAGACTCATTAAGTTCTCGACTTGGGTCATTTCCAAGTTCACTTTGTGAGCTCTCTGGGAATCCAAAATTCTCTGCCTGTTTGTGCCCCTCAAGTGATGGGTTTTGGGTGAATTATGCCAAACCTGACTCACCACTGAAGAAAAGCCTTCCATCCATCCGTGAGCCTTATTATTTTATTTTATTTTATTTTGGCCAACTTGGCAAGCAAGAGAATGCATGGTGCGTTCTTAAATGACACTCCGGGACATGTGCCATTGAGAAGTCGTCTTTGGGGTTTGAGATGAAAATGTTACAACTCCCCTGACTGGAGGCTTGTGCCTCTCTCATCAGCCAGGGGGCTTAAAGGAATGTTCAGGAAATAAAGAGGAGACATACAGGTATTGTGCATGGGACGGGTGATTGATGGGAGGGAAGGGAGAAGAGAGACCCCAGAGAAAACTGCACATAGTCGGTGTTGGTGAAATTCCGTGCAGTTTGCCGTCACCTAGGAGTGAGTTACAGTGATCCATTTTGTGTCCCTATGTCCATCCCAAGGAGCTGTTTCACCCAGTCTCAGATTGAACTGGGAAACCATTTTATTACCAAGGACCACCCTGAAAAAGTCAGCTCAATTAGAAAGGCAGACTCTATCCTAGAGAAAGTGGAGGTATCCTAAATTCCATTGTTTATTTTTTTTCTTAAGGTAGGAGATCATTCAGGGACTGAGGTTATTTGGTGGCAGTCACATGGATCAAATCTCCTTCCCGATGTCCACCCCAGCTAGAACAGCTTCCCTAGTGAGGCTTTGGTCACTGTTGCTATGCTTTGGATGTGTTTTTACTGTATCCGCCATCAGCGTGGTCCCCAGAGTGATGATGTAAGAGATGATGGGGTCTCGTGTGGTGGTGAACACCTGCGCTTCTGGTGGCTCAGGAGGCTGAGGCAGGAGGATCATGAGTTCAAAGCCAGCCTCAGCAACTTAGCAAGGCCCTAAGCAACTCAGTGAGACCCTGTCCCTAAATAAAATACAAAAAAGGGCTGGGGATGTGGTTCAGTGGTTAAGCCCCCCTGGGTTCAGTCCCTAGTACCTCCCCAAAAGAAAATGGTGATGGAATCTCTAGGAAGTGGGAGGTCATTAGGTCAAGAGGGTTATGCCTTTGGAAGGAATTAAGATTCTTCTCTTAGGGCCCCTTTCTCTCTCTGTCCTCCTGTCACACTCATGTTTGCTCCAGTTTACCATCTACGGCCATAAGGTCCTCTCCAGAGTTTGCTTTTGAGCCTCCAAAACTGAGCAAAATCAACCTCTGCTCTTTATCAACACCCACTCTCGAGTGTTTTGTTATAGCAATGGAAAATGGACTGATATAACCTCATGGGCCTTATAATTTAGATTATGGACAAGATGAGACTAAGAAGAAAAAAGTATGTTTCTCTTTTGTTCTTAAGCATTTACCAACTACCTAATGAGCACAGAGTTTCTGTTCAGGATGATTAAAAAGTTTTGAAGGTGGAAGATGGTGATGTGAATGCCCTTCATGCCATTGAATTATAGACCAAATAGTAAATATTTTTGTATTTTACCCCAGATGTTGTGCGGTATACATATTTTTATGGTATATATATATATCACCTTGGATTATTATTATTATATATCATACCTTTATTTTATTTATTAATTTTTATGCAGTGCTGAGGATCGAACCCAGTGCCTCACACATGCTAGGCAAGCGCTCTACCACTGAGCCACAACCCCAGCCCCGTGGTTCATATTTTAACACTGTACAAACATACATAGCACATATATGAAAAAAATAACGGCTTGGTATTGAGATTATTTTAGTGTCAACCTTGAGGACTCTATGCTCTTTCATTTAGAAAAAAAGTGACGTTTTGCAATTTATTTCCTTGTTCTGGGTTTTTAGCAAAGATCTGAAAAATGTGAGCATTGCTCACTTTGGTCTTTTAAGTAAAAAAATAATAAGAGAGCAATGCAGGTGTTAAACTTGAACGCTCTCTATTATTTCTTCAACCTTGAAATCTTGCAGTTTCTGGGATGGAGCACCTGGTGTCTGAGCCCTTTTCTGACTTTAGGTTCTAAAGTGTTGCAGTTTGCTGAAATAATCTTTGTGACATGGTGATGTGGAGTATTTCCCCTGCATTGGAGTGTGTGTCGTTCCTACTTGGGAGGTTTCAGGGGAAGGGTTCCTCGTGGATGTTTGAGAGGGGTTGGTGCATTCTTTCAGATTGTATCATGGGCAAGGTCAAAAGCCTCAGGTGCATGACTACTTTGTAATTGGCTGTCTGTTGAAGACCCCAGGCAATTCAATCTTTTACCTGCAGTTCCATGCACCTAAACCAACACCACAGGAGGCCACTGGAGCCTAGGAGGGCCTCCCCAATCTCACTGAGCTGATACTGCTGTTGCCTGATAATTGAAAATGGGCGTTCATATTAGGATGAATTATTCTGTTGAAGAGAAGGGAAGGCCAGGATTTTTTAAAGTATTTTTTTTTTAAACATGAAATGATTCCCTCTTCTTCTTGCAACTCTGTGTGCTGCTGTTAACAGAGAGAAGCTAGTTGCTATGGTATCTCTGAGCAGCGTGTTTGGAGTGATCTGTTCTTGTTGTAAAACTGGACACTTTAAATATCCAGCGTTTACGCACTTGGACTGGTGAAGCTGGATCACACTCCATGCATTCTGTTTAAAGTTCAATGAGTTAAGGCAAAAAACTACCAAAAATGAACATCGGACGTGAACAAAATCGCACTTACACATCAATGGCTTTAATAATTAGAAGGGTCAACTGTTTTCCTCCCAGCTGTTAGATTTAGCTGCTAAGGATTTCTTCCTCTCTCTCCTAAAAACAAATTCTTCATTTCCATTTCTTGCTTTAATTTTTTTTTCTATCTCCAGATGCCAAAGCACTCAGTCACTGATCTAATTTTAGCATTCACATATGGAGTAGATGCCAGTCTTATTTTAAAAATCTTACAGTATCACTAATGCATATTTCTTGCATTCGATGATATGCTGAAGTTATTTTATTTTTACAGAGGGACAAAAAAATCCTGGTCAAGCTCTAACTACCAAAAATACCAAGGATATGAATATTGATAAGAGTCTTCAATTGGTGCAGATTTGTGAATATACTGACGTTTGAGTTCTAAATTTAGTTTTCAGCTGGAGTCCCCATTAGTTCTCTCTGTTGCTTGGCCTCTAGGTGCTGGGACTGGGAAGCTGAATGGTAATGACATTTGCCCTTGGATAGTTAGAACTCAACTTTCCAACCATCCTCAACATATTTTTTAGGTAGGTCATTGTAGAATTGCATTATATGTTTCAGGTGCATTTAAGACTAATAGCAAAATGGCGTCCACTGTAGGACAGACGTGTGTCCATATCCCAGTTTTTCTACAAACGCCCATGTGTGTACTTGTGACATGTGGTTGACTTCGTGTCTCTGAACCTCTGTTTCCTCAATGCAGATAATAACATCTGCTTTGCAATTTTAATACAAAAATAATGTATGTTAAGGTCCCCTAAGAATGCCCAGTAAGGACAGTTCACAGTTGCTATAATTATTTAATATCAAGTAACTACTTAATAGATAAATGATTCTCTTCTATTCAGGGAGAGATTAAAGTAAAACAGTCATGTTTTCCAATCTAGACCTGATGTATCTGAACTTGACCTTGCAGTGTCTGGTCTGTGCCCACTAATGTGAACTCTACCCTTCATTTGTCTTTCACCTACACATCACCTCATTAGACTTTTCAAAAGAGTTTGATGAAGTAGGTACTATTATCCATATTTTATAGGCTACTCAAAGCCCAAAGGGACCTAAATCGCTCAGCGAATGGAGAAGAAAGTCTCACCCAGAGTCAGTCCTTCCAAATCCCTGGTTCAGACGCATCCCCTCAGACCCTGTTGCTATTTACAGGGTTCCTTCTTTTGTAAGGAAACCAAAGCACAATGAATTCTGTAAATTAGACTGAGTTTTTACATTTCCACTTTCAGACATTTTTTTTTTATGAAATGAGATTAAACCAAAAGAGAAGAAAAAAAATTAAAAAAAAAAAAAAAAAAGAAAGAAAAAAGCATGGTAACCCAGTGTTCTTATATTTGAGCCTCTTATGAAGACCATATGGGGACTAATGGGTGTTTGCATGGAGTTCCTTGAACCCCATGAATTGTATGCTACTGATATGTTTCCAGGACAAAGCTCAGATCAGATATTGATTCTGTGACAACTTTTCTAAAAACGTAGAAAGAGAATGTCACCAAGGCCATGAGATAAACACGTTAGACCAGAGTCCTAGTGTCATTGAAGAAATGGAGACTTTGAGGGTGGGCTCTTCTGTACTGGGATCTGTGGAAAGGACCAAGTCAGTTAGGAATCCATCTACAGATTTATTTCTATTTTTATATCATGCTCTCTAAGTTGGAAGACTGTAGGCTAAGTGGCTCTCAGAGCCTCTCAGGAGTTCATGAACCTCCACTATGACCTAGGCTTGTTCTATCTTTCCTCTCTGCCCTCCTTGGTATCTTGGCTCAGTTCTCAGGACGCCTTTCAAGATGGCGGCCATGACTCCAGGATTCACATCAGGGTGAATCACAGGAAAAAGTGGGGCAAGGGAACACACCTTGGGCTCTCTCTTGTTCCTGTCATTTTATAAAGAAGGGAAGATTTCCCAGAGATCTCCCTCCCATCGAAGACTTTGCTTATGGCTCATTGGCCAAAACCACCTCTCATGGCTCTTGCTAACTTGAAGGACTCAAAGCACATGAATAGCTGGCAAGGAGGACTGGGATTGCTGTAACCAACCTAGTCTGG
Source organism: Glaucomys volans (assembly GCA_020662805.1). Taxonomy (NCBI): domain Eukaryota; kingdom Metazoa; phylum Chordata; class Mammalia; order Rodentia; family Sciuridae; genus Glaucomys; species Glaucomys volans. The sequence continues at coordinate 88,718 of JAJEJO010003466.1, read as the reverse complement.
TCATAATTCATCACTGGGGCTGAGCTCATTACCCAGTGTTCTCTTGTTAGAGAGGAGATTGGCATTAGCCCACCATGCCTGTCTCTCTTTCCTCTGACAGTTTCCCAAGAATCCAGATAATTTCAGTTTCACTCTTTTTACTAAATTGTGAAATACCTTGTCATTCCTAAAATATTCCAGTGAGTTAAGTGGTAACCAATTACTTAGTTCTTTGCCTCTTCAATATGGCAATTACTTCTAATAGTCTACTTTTAAAGTTTCAAGTAGTTCTGATAAAGAGAACAGTGAATGATCTTAGTAAAGTGACAAACTCAGGTAAAACCTGAAACTGATGGTTTGACTTTTGGCAGGTGGCTATGGATGAATATGATACCTTCTTCTTTAACCATCATCCAAGTGTATGGATTTTGAGTCTTCTGCAGCCTTAATATTTTAGGATAACTTTAAAAAGGGAAAGCTTACCAGGTAACCCTCAAATCTCATTGACTCTTGTAAGTCTTTTGCCCAGTTAGCAGAATTTGCTAACACTGGGTCAATTCAGGAACTCATTTTTTTGGATTCCTCAAACTATCCAATTTGTTATTTGGAGGTTATGACCATTTTTCAACTTTTTAAAAAATTTAAGTGATAGAAGCTGCTGGTACATTCTGTGTGAGTATAAAAAACAGACCTTCCTTTCTTTTGATCTGTTATTGCATATCTGTGATTGATGGGCCCAGAAGAAAAATCTGATGTTTGAATTCCTGACACGTGTTAGAATCTACTCCCTAATGTCTTTGTGCAAAAAATTAAGTAGCTTCCCACTGTCTGGGTTAACTCATCAGAAGTCTGCTTAGCACAGATTGAAGAGCACAAGATTGTATTAATGTTTACATGTGGGATGAAGTTATTGACTGAAAATCTTTGAAAGAAATGCTTTTAAACATTTATTCCCTAGCATTAATGTATATCATGGGAGTGATTTTGCTGTTCAAAAGACTTTAAAATTGCTTTCATGATAAGGTGTCTATTGCTTATTTTTTTATAAAACATGATTATTGGGTGGTTTTCCCATTTTCAACTGTACTTTCTCTATTGATAAAATAGTACAGTTTATTCCTGTTTTTTGTTTTGTTTTGCTTCCGTATCTTCAAACTCCTGTACATTCCAGACTAAGTTGTAAATACTACTTTAACTTCACATCTAGTCTCATTTCTGATCTTCTTTTAATACTGTACCTTTTCCCAGAAGTATGGTTCTGCTGCCACAAGAGGCCAATAGGCCCTTATGCCCCTGTAATTTATTTCTTTCCCTTAAAGTCTTTTGAAGAACTCTACTCTGGTGACTCTACCATAAGAATAAAAGTTACTTCTTGCCCACTTGAGCTGGTGATAAAAGCAGATCTGGCCCACCTCTCTTCTGAACATGCCACATTTAGATTCATGCCTCTTCGTACAGCATCCCACATAGAGCTGAGGAAAGTTTAAGGAGTCCATCAGTGAATCAATGTATGGTATTTTTGAGGCACTTGGTAGGAGGAAAGTTGGGAATTAGATGCTTGGAGAAATCCACAAAGAAAAAATTCCACCCCACCTCCTCTTAGGAACTTTAGCTTTGGCAGGACAAAGATGGCGGATGTATCTGGATGGAAAGCTGATCTCTCAGTAAGACTTTCTGCACATGGATATTTGAATTCATCTTTGTTGAGTGAGTGTGGTCCCCATACCAAGAGTTACAGGAATTCCTAGCAGAGACAGATCACTGTGCATCAGAGAGACAAAAACAAAGTCAGAGCACCTTTGATTTGGAAGAGGTATCTAGCTCCCCCTTCTCTGAATGCTGGTTTTCTAGGAGGTAGACATTCATACTGACAGAACCAGGGTTTGTTTGTAGAGACTGATAGACTAGATTTATTCAGTGAGAAATGCAGAAAAATCCCAATGGGAAAATCAGGAGGGGTGCATGGATTAATGGATATATAAACTTGGCAGAAGTATTTGTTAAAAACCCCAAGCACAGCTGTACCATGAGGAGAGAATTAGGGAAGATGGTAGAGGGCTAACTTTCTGCTTCCTGCCTCTTTATTTTTTGGCTTGTTTTAAAGTAGAGGAGTAATTTCTTTCCCCCAAGATCTGAAAGGCATCTGTATTTCCCTTTTGAAATAGTTGACTCTAGGAATAATGCTCTTTTAATTTTGCAATTGCCCTTTAAATGTGAAACTTGTGTATCATCTGCTTTGTTGAACTGGAGGCCACTGTCCCTCCAGAGGTGCATTGGTCCATGCTATTCTAAAATGAGACGACGGTGGCGTGTGCCACCTTGGGACACTGGGCCATCTCTCACCTCGATGTTAGAAGCATTAGCAGGTCATGGTGACAGAATCATTCTTGGTGAACTTCTTCATTAACCTTCCCTGCATCTTTTGTCAGTGCTGTAGGTTTTACCTTCTGAGAACATTTATAAATGTCTCATTCTAGACAAAACTGGATGCAGTGTGCATTTTAAAGCTCGGATATGACATTGATTGCATACTGAGTAATGTTGACAGCAAGAATCTCACAGATTGAAGTGTTTCTTAAGCTACTTGGGATTTAAACCAGAGAAGGTATCTGGAGTTAAAAGTTCCTTCCCAGCAGATGAGTTACAGGCAAGTTTTACTTAAAGATTAAGTGAGCATTATTTGGAAATGGTAGAGTACAATAAAGGTGGATTATGTGATTCAACTGAATTACCTTTTGAAAAAATGTTTTGAAAGAAAGGACAATATATACTGGGTGTGGTGGTGCACACCTGTAATCCCAGCACCTGGGAGGCTGAGGCAGGAGGATTGCAAGTTCAAAGCCAGCCTCAGCAACTTAGCAAGGCTCTAAGCAACTCAGTGAGACCTGTCTCTAAATAAAATACAAAATAGGGCTGGGGATGTGACTCAGTGGTGGAGTGCCCCTGAATTCAATCCCCAGTATCAAAAAAAAAAAAAAAAAGAAAAGAAAGAAAGGACAACATAGGATCTGAATAAAGGAAGAAATAAAGAAGTAGAAATGAGTTAACAGTCTCCACTTGCAGAGGAAATTTAGGATTTCCCCCAGAAATGCATGTGACATTAGAATTCTCCAGTTCTGTATAAGGAAAGTATAGAAATCATTGTAGAATTTTTCAGGTGAAGCCAAAGTATAAAATTGCCTATTTTGACCTGTTGACTTTCCTTCCGTGTTCATTGTATAATTTTGCAAATTAATGGTATTTACATCCTTCCCAGCAGATGAACATTTGTGCTTGGAGGGAAGAAATGAGTCTGATCCTCAATGAATGATTAAATTGAAATCAAAGAATTTCATGGTCATGTTCTTAGGAAACCCATAGGACACCCTGGGTGTCAAATAATAATGCATCACTTTTCTTGGACATTGGTTAAGTTGCATTTAATTCATCCATTCAAGAAATGTGTCTCGAGAACTTTTTCTTAGAATGTGAAATATTTTGGTGAACAAGACAAACAAATACTTCTGAGTTCTAGAAAATGTACAGAGGAAGTCAGACCATCTTGTGCCAGAAAGAAAGGCAGCTGTCAAAGATCAAGGGGACCTGGCAACAGGACACAGAGGCAGTGGAGCAGTACCCCAATGACAATTTGAGCATCACTAAAAATAATGTCTGCAAATGATTTAAAAATATTAAATATGCAATAAAGTCTCCTCATTCATGTGCAGTAGGGAAAATGAGTTTGTAATAACCTGAGCCATGGATTCTGCTTGTTGTCATTTACTGATGAGGAGGATGACCAGTTGGCCCAAGACCCACTTCTAGTAAGTGATACAGCTGGAAACTCAAACCCAGGAAGTCTGCCTTCTCCGTGAGGGCTGTTGACAATGACATTCCATTTCCTCCTGCTTCAGTGGAAGCCCAGTTTGATGTTTTTCTCATGGTAGAAGAAAAAGGCATGGATCCATTTATTGTTGTCTTATCTTTTTCTAGAACGTTCCTTTCTGAATTTCTCCAGTAAAGAATTTTAGGGATTGTAAGATAGAGGTAGAGAGCTTTTAAATTAAAAAGAAAGTAGCAATCACCCAACAGCCATTCTTATCTATCCAGTTTGAAGGGCAGATGTGTGTGTGTGTGTGTGTGTGTGTGTCTATCTCCCCAGCCTCACCCTCCCAAAAACTGGCTCTCTCAAGATAAGGATGAAGGATGTAGCTCAGATTGAATCTCAAAGCAGCAATCTTCTCTCTTGGACTAACCAGAATCATCTGTATGGACTTTTATTTGTGACCATACTGTTTGATTTGAAATATATCTTAATCCAAGGAAACACTATTTCTGCTGCTTAAGGAAGAAATGTAGAGATGCATGGTTTGTCCAAGAACATTGCCACCAAGACATGACTTTGACAGTGAGATGTGCTTTATTTTTTTCTCACTTTATGTGTCTCTGATTCATATGGAAACATGATGCTGTGTATTTCCACACCTCAGAATGTGCCCTGGGACTTGGGGAGGTGTGTGTAGCTTAGTTATATAATTCAGTGTATCACTGTCTCAACAAATGGAACCACATAGTCCCATTTACAGTCAAAATTGAGATTGAGTGAAGAGACATCGCACATAATGTTATTTTTCGGAGATACATACTTTTGGAAAACAAGTCATCTTTCATACACGTGCTTGGTAATACAAATAAATATCCTTGGAAATGTTGTTTAATACCTAAAATTGGAAGGAACGGATTTCATCGATTGCCTCTACCATACTGCTTGTTGGAAGAATTGGCATGGGGGCCTGCAATGTTAACTGACTAAAGTCACTCCCTGCCATGCAGCAGCGTTGAGTCCCATGGTCATGGAATGATCTCGTTCCCAATTCTGTTGCACGTCCCAAGTCTTCCACCTCCACTACCCAGGCCACTGTCCACTCCGGCCAAGTCAGAACAAGCTTTCCCCCTGAGCTCTGGTCTCCTTCGCATCCCCTCTGCTCTCAATCCCCAGCCCTTTTACATCCCTAGCAAATTCTTGACTGCAGCTGCTGGGTTGGTCCCTTACAGATCCCTCCCTGGTGAAAATTCTTCCAATTTCTCTGCTGCTTTAGTGTCAGAGGATCCTTGTTAGCCTCCCCACCTGCAATCCGGCTTCCCCAGCTCCATTTCCAACAGATTTTTTTTTTTTTTCTCTAAAACGCACATCTGATCCTGGAAGGAGAGTGTTACTCTTGGAAACAGTTCCAGAATGGGGCATGGAACTGCCTACCAGTCTTGCTTTTTCCTTCCTCTTCAATTCCACACCCTTGGCTGTGGCCACAATGAACTTATTTTAGATGCCTCAAAGTGACACTTGCCCATCATGGAGCCACCAGCCACCTGGCCTTACTTGAACAATTAGCTAGAATTAAATAAAATTGAAATCGGAGTTCCAAAGTCATGGTTCCCTAACCACCACTCATGGCTGGTGGCCGCCATATTGTCGCACATGGATTCTAGGACGCGTCCATGACTGTGCCCATCACTGCAGATGAAATTCACTTGGCCAGTGATGCTTCAAATACCAGTGCTGTCCTCTGCCTTGGGTCCTGCCCACAAGCCAGGAAGTGAGTGAGGGACTGAGCACACTCACTCCTTCTGCTAGGGGAGTATCATCACCACTTAGCTACTAAGCTGCTAAGCCAGATCCTCAGTGAACACTCAGTAAACTTTCACTTAATTCATGGATCCATGAAAATGTTTATTCTGCTCAAAACAAAACATGCATACCCTACAACAATAAATGCATTTATGATTTTCTTTGAATTTAAAAAGCTGGCTTCCATTAAAAACTTGGAAGCCATTCTATCAAAATTGGATTTCTAGTTAGCAATGCATGTTGTATTAAAAATATGTGCTCCCCTATCATCCGATGACAGTGATGATGGTAATAATAAGAAAAATAGAAAATCAAGGAGGAATAAGACAATCTCATATCCAATTAGGGAGAAAACTGCATTTAGCACAATCTGGTTTTGCACCAAGCCACGTGAGAAGCCCATTATTGAATATAATTAGAACAAATCAACTGTTTTCATTTTTCTATTTTGCCTTCTAACCCTTGAATACATGAATACATAATTTCACAATTGCCTCCGTAGCTCAGATAGATTCTATTTTTAGTTTCAGCATTAATATTTCATTGTAGGTATCTAACATGAACAGTATAATTATTTTAAATGGCTCCACAATATTCTGCCCTGTTACAGCCATGTAATTTACTCAGAAATCCCCCTATTACTCTCAGGACAGTTAGATTATTTTCAGTGTTTTGTGTTTTAAGTAATAACGCCTTGAATGTTTTTGTATAAATTTTTCATTATCGAGAGGGATTTATGTTTTGCCCTGTGCCCAATTGCTTAATGATAAAAATCCACACAAGTTTATGGTATTTGAAATATTTTACCAAATATTTTCCCCATGCTCCTGTGGGTCTTGCCATCTCTTTGCATTATTTTAATTTATCAGGTGCAAAATGTGCAGAAGGATTTTTTAGAGTCGAGTTTGTGGTAGGAAATGGTATTCATCCACACCCTGTTCAGGGACCACCGCCATGTTGGAAAAGAAGTGAGTTCAAAAGAGAAGAGGATACATTGGTTTTCTCAGTTAGCTGCATGGCTCAGCTCTTACATGCCAATGGTAACAGTCCCTCTACGAACTCGAGACCAGAGGTGACCCACTCAAGAGGGTAAGACTGTGGCGTGAGTGTCACATCCCATGTGGGCCAGGATTGGCGGTCCTCAGAGCATGCATGTAGCATGCATTTGCCCCTCAGCTTTGACCTAAGCAAGAGCCTGGTGATCTTTGCTCTGGAAATGTGTCCTATGATGTCATATTTCAACACAGGACAGATGATAGTGGGCAAATATGTTGATGTCCTCTTGGGAACATTCCATTCCATCTCTTCTCTTGCATCAGTTTCTTTCTCCCCTGCATATGCTCTGAACTTCCCTCAGCTTTCTTTTCTTTATGATTGATTTTTATCATGCAAACAATTTTTACTGATGCACAAGATTCGTACACATGGGTGAGGTGCACTGTGATGTCTTGATCCCTGGGTGGGTTGGGTAGCGGTCAGTTTAGGGTAAGGAGCTGATCCCTCGCCTTCAACTTTAATCATTCATGTAGTGTGAGTACACTCCAATCCCTCTCTTCTATTTTGAGATCTGGAATGCATTATTGATGACATTCACACGACTGAGTCACACACGGTGAAGTTTGTCCCTGCCACCCAACAAGAGCATTGTCCCCACTGACAGGCCTGTCTCTCCTCTCCCTACTCCGCCCTTGCCTTTCAGTAATCACGATTCTGCTCTCGATTTCTGTGAGGTTTTATTTCCTGGATTCCACTTAGGAGTGAGCTGATGTGGTGGGTGTCTTTCTCAGCCTGGTTCATTTCACTTACCATCCGTCCTCCAGGCCCCTTCCTGATTTCACAGATGACAGGATTTCATGCTTTTTTAGGGCTGAGTAGTATTCAGGTTTTTATTTACAATGTATGTTCTTTATCCATTTATTCTTGGGGGGACGTTTGGGCATATCTGTTATGGTTGAGATATGGGGGATCCCCCAAACGCTCATGTGTGAGGCCATTCAAGAAAGTTTAGAGGTGAAATGATCGGGTGATGAGAGCCTTGACCTAATTAGCGTGTTAATCCACTGATGTGGATGCACTGGGTGGTCACTGTGAGCAGGTATGGTGTGGCTGGAGGAGGTGGGTGCTTTTGGTGTTTTTATTTTGTCTGTCTGTCTCTCTGTTTCCTGACTGCGATGTGCTGAGTCCCTTCTCACCACACCCTTCCGCCATGATGTTCTGCCTCACCTTGGGCCCAGAGCTACGTAATTGGCCATCTATGGAGTGAGACATCCCAAATCTTGAATCTCAAATGAATTTTTCCTCCTCTAAAATTTGTTCTTACCAGGTCTTTTGGTCAGAGTAGTGAAAAAGCTGAGTAAACCAGTGTCCTAACTATTGTGGATGATTTGGCATTAGCATGGGAGTCCAGGCATCTTCTTGATGTGTTGGTTCCATTTCCTCTGAGTACACAGCCAGTGGTGGAATTGCTGGATCCTATGTAGACTCTGTTGGCAGTTTTTAAGGGACAGATAGGAAACACTCATCTGCCTAATAATAATAGTGATATTGAAAACATTTTAACGCAGTGAAACTAACTAGTTTTGTATGGGGTATTGCATTCTTGGGTTTTGCTATAAGTATTTACACCAAGTAAACACTCTACGAGAATCAACTGATTCATTCCTCCAGCAACACTAAGGTGTATTTTCTATTTTTATCCCCATTTCAAAGGTGAGAACATTGAGTCACAGAAAGCAGATGTAACTTGTCCAGAATCGCCCTGTTGTTTGGTCTAACCAGTCTTGTTCTTTCTCTCTGCTTAACTTCTGAATTGTACACAATGGATCGAGAGGTTTTGATTTCAGTATTTCAAGTACTTACTGGTGAAAGTCTGAGACGCTGAATTCAAAATATCTGAAAGGTGTTCCTAAAGTCAGCTTGAGGATGTTTGGCAAATGCTCACAGAATCTGAGTTTGGAAAGTACCCGTATGAAGTAGCCTGAGAACCGGTCTGCATGGACTGCAAATAAGTCATAAGACATTGGTCTCCCTTGGTGCTTCTGACTGGTGGACCAGGATCTCCGTGGGACCTGTCAGCGGGCATTCAGCAGAGCTTGGAGCAGCCAGCTTCGTGGTCTCTGTGCAAAATGCTGCTGACGTTGGGCACTTGTGTTTTTTCAGATCCTAGACAGTGCTCATGAACCAGGAGCAACCGAGATTGAGTCCTTCAGAGGAAGGCCAGCTAGTCCTGGTTCAGATTATGACTTTTCCACTACAGCCTCATGAGTAAGTTTCTTGATTTCTCCAAGTTTCAGATTGGTCTTCTCCTCTAGGGCTGCTGATGTGCAGCTGCTGCATCCTACCATAGCTGCTAAAAAATAATTTAAAAAAATAAATAAAATGGGATGGGCGAACAGAGTGTATGTAGTACATCCACACAATGGCCTACTGTTCAGGAATACAGAGAAACAAACTATCAATGCATCATCCAGCCTGGACATACCCCAGAAACATTGAGCTACAACAGATGAATCCATGTAGAAAAAGTGGTATGCATACACAATGGAATATTACTCAGCCATAAAGACGAATGAAATTATGGCATTTGCAGGTAAATGGATAGAACTGGAGACTATCGTGCTAAGTGAAATAAGCCAGTCCCAAAAAACCAAAGGCAGAATGTTCTCTCTGATATGTGGATGCTAACCCTTAACATGGGAGGGTAGGGATGGGAAGAATAGACAAAGAGGAATAGGAAAGACAGTAGAATGAGTGGGACATCACTTTCCTGTGTTCATATATGAATACATGACCAGTGTAACTACACACCATGTACAAACACAAGCATGGGAAGTTATACTCCAGGTGGGTATAATATCTCGAAATACACTCTACTGTCATGTTTAAATAAAAACAACAACAAAAAAGTTAAGCTAAGTGAAAGAACCCGGATGCATGGCCTTGTCCCATTTATATGATAAGTCTAGAAAAGGCCAACATATGAAGTAGATGAGCCGTTGCCTCGGGTGGAGATGGGCAGGAGGGTAGACAGCACTGGGGCACGAGGGATCTGTTTGGAGCGATGGAATTGTTCTAAAATGGGATTGCACATGGGCCTCCGCAGTTCTAAAATTCTTAGAACCCCACACTCACAGCGGACGCACTTTAGACTACGTGCATTATACTTAATAAACTTGAGAGAAGCGAATCTAAGAGGTTGCATAGAGCCAGTGATGATCCGCCTCTTCTTTTGACCCTTGTGTTCATCTCTGTTACCTGCATGACTGAGTCTTCCCATCAGTGGGACTCACAGGGAGAGATCTGGGGATGCGCCCTGTGACCCTGTTCTTGTCAGGGTCTCCATATTCTGTCAACCTTTGGACGAAGGCCCACTTTTCCAATTCCAGAAGGCCACAGCTGGAAGGGTTAACTGATAGAACAGAACCTCCCCAAACAGATCTGGGATGGTTTGGAGAGCCTGAAAAGAAATCTGAGCCAAACCCCCAAAAATGAAATTTAAGAAAAATAAATGGAAATGTTGGCCTGGGCTGGCTTTTCTCAGGCAGGCAGAAGAGGTGGGAGCCACTGGCTTCTCAAGTGATTCTTGCCCTCGTTAAAAAATGTATGTGGCTGTTAGAAGGGAATTCCCAGAAAACTGCAAAGAGCACCCAGGCCAGAACTGAGGCTTCTGATGTGGATGGCGCCTTAAGATCTGGGTAGGTGCTGCAAGAGTGCTCGGCAGGGTGGCCCCTTCTTTTTGTTCATGAAATCATCATTATGTGAATAATGAAAAGGTTCAGGGCTTGCAGTATCCCAGTCTCAGCTCATAAGCATTTCAAATACCTTATCTACTCTGGTATTTATAATAGCCCTACCCATGGAGAAATTGCTACCCCCTTTGCTCATGCGGAACTGAGTTTGACTGAACCTTATTCCAATACTGAGTGAGTGGTGGACTGAGTTATGAAATGGGTAGTTGGAACACAGGACTCCCTTTCCATCCATGAAACTCTGTGGTCTACTTTTAAAATTCCTGAAAAACAGGGGCTGGGGTCGTAGCTCAGTGGTGGAGGACTTGCCTGGCATGTGCGAGACCCTGGGTTTTATAAATATTAAGTAAATAAATGAAATAGAGATCCATCAACAATTAAAAACATTTTTTTTAATTCCTTAAGCTGGTGGAATGAGACATCATTACCCTGTGTACACGTATGATTACACGAATGATGTGAATCTCCATCGTGCACAACCATAGAAATGACAAGTTGTACCCCATTTGTGTACAATGAATCAAAATGCAGTCTGGAAACATTTTTTAAAAAATTTTAAAAAGGGCTGGGGATATAGCTCAGTGGGTAGAGTGCCTGCCTCACAAATACAAGGCCCTGGGTTCAATCCCCAGCACCACAAAAAATAATAATAATAATAATAAAAACAAATTTTAAAAAATCAAAAGGATTTCTTAAGAACAGACCCAAGTTCTTGAACTCTAGCAAAGCAAAGATGCAAAAAATCAAAGCAATAGCACAGCCTTGGGGAGGGAGGGTGGGTGGTACTGAGGATCTTACCAGAGCCAGGAGGGGCTGAGTTTAGCTCTAACCCTTTGGGAGGGACGGATGTCCCTCACCCTGTCATAGACTCTGCTGCTCTTAATGAGCTGTGTGATGTGCTGAGGTGCCAAAGGCTGTGGCCACTAGCCAGGAGACAGACACTCAGAGGAACAGCTGCTTAATGAGAGGCTATCAGGAGGCCCGAAAACCAACAGGAGATTTTTCCAGAACATATCATCTATCTTTAAACTGCTTTGCAACCATCAGTCAGGCATTGATACAGAAAAGGGTCATCAACGGTCAGAGGGCTCATAGGAAGAAACTGCTCCAGCTTCAAAGATGCTTTGGGATGTTTTCTATTCTGCATTCAATGATCTAAAGATGAGGAGGGGTCAGGGCGCCCTGTGTGTATGGAAAAACAGAAGGGATGTTGCACGGGCTTGAAACCCTTTTATTTGAACCAAGAAGGAAAATGCGTGATACAAAATCAGAGAAGTCCGTAATGGACATCTGCTTGTTTGCAAGGGTCACATGCAGATCTGAGCGAGTCTGGGATGCAGGTGGGCCCAGGAATCCACCTTGCAGCTCATTTATAATGTACATGCATATCCTAAAAACAGCTCCCGGATTAATTTTTAAAATAAGAGTGTGAAATGTGACTTCCCTGTTATGTAGATGTCTGCTCTTATTTAGCTCTTAATGCAATTTAATATTTGATTTTTACCATATCGGATCCTGATCACAACTTTAGCAAAAGTCTATACTTATTTTTTCTCTGTATTTATCTTAAGGTTTTTTCCTTCCCCAGTTGGACTTCAGATCTTGCTCATTCTCTCCATATTCTCATTACTTGGGTAACTTCCCATGACTAGGAAACCCCAGTTATTGCAGTAGTTATTATTATTTTTTAATGCCAGATTTCCTTTTTCTTTTCCTTTTAGAAAACACAAAAGCTAATTAATAGTCTTTATACACAATTAATTTTACCTACTATTGTCTTTTCTTGGCCCTTTTGATTTTTTTTTTCTTTTCTGACTGAGGAGATGAGTTCCTTTGGGTTCTTTCTCATTTAATGAAGCATTTTTAAAATTTAAACTTGGCCTACTACCCAAACTAGATGATCCCATTAAAAGAAATCTACTGATCAGCCTCTCTCATGAATGTTAATAGAAAAATCCTCCAAAAATCCTGAGCAAATTAAATCCAGCAATGTCTTTTTGATTCTGTACTCTGACCCAGTGAGATTAGTTCACTTTACAAAAGGTTGGTTCAACAAGGAAAGATGGGTTAAGGTAACCATTGCATCAGCAGGCAGAGGAAAAAAATCACCTGGCATATCAATAAAAAAGTCACCTGGCATATCACTAAAAAATCACGTGGTTTATCAATAAGAAAATCACGTCGCATATCAATAGCTGCAGAAGAGCCTTTGAGAGAATTCAACACTTCTTCATGGTAACCATTCTCAGTAAGCAAAGCCTAAAGGAGAGTCCCTCTCCTGATGAGGATCATCTACAGAATCCCGACAGCCTACATCACACTCACCAGTGGGAAATCAAAGCTCTCCCAAAAGATCAAGTGCCAAACAAAGATGCCCCCCTCTCACTCTTTCTTTTCAGCTTGATACGGAGGATCCACAACTAAACGAGAAAAAGGGGGAAATGTATATTCATCACCTTGATTATCTATGGAGGAAATCCAAACTAATCAGCATAAAACCCCCTGAGACCAACAGGCAGCAGTTAGAGTAGGGTGGGAGGAGGCAAGAGTCACATGCACAAGTCCTTTTCAGTGCATTTGCAATGACCAAATGGAATTTAAAATTCAAAGCCCAATACTGTTTTTTAAATATTTTTTAACTGTCAATGGACCTTTATTTTATTTATTTATATGTGGTGCTGAGATTCGAACCCAGTGCCTCACACATGCTAGGCAAGCGCTCTACCACTGAGCCACAACCCCAAAATGATGTACGGAGGTATAAATCTAACAAAGCGCATCCAAAGTTGTATATGAGAGAACTACAAAGCTGATTAAGTCGGTCATCAAACTGCATCAAGGCAAAGGTGTCCTGTGTTGGTGGACAGGACAGCAGGTTGGTCAAGGTGCCCCATGTCTCTCACGCCATCTTCAGATTGGATGCAGCCCCAGGGTGAATGCTGGAAGGTCCCTCTGGCTGAGGATGACCTGTGTCTGAGGGTGACGTGACCTGGGACTTCAGTGTCAAGGGGAACAAAGTCACAGGACTGTCAGTGGGTCAACCTCAAGTCATCTGTAAAGTCACGGGAATCAAGATAGCGTGGCAGTGGTGAGAGAACAGACAGAGGCCACCGAAGCAGAATAGAGAGCCCCAAAGTAGACCCCCACAAATACAGTCAGCTGAGTTTTGAAAAAGGAGGGAACTCAATTCAATGGAGCACTTTTTCTCTCTCCCTCTCTCTTTTTTTTTTTTTGTATTGGGGAGTGAACCCAGGGGTGCTCAGCCACTGAGCCACATCCCAGCCCTTTATTTCAATATTTTATTTTGAGATAGCATCTTGCTAAGTTGTGTAGGGCCTTGCTTAGTAGCTGAGGCTGGCCTCAAAATTGTGATCCTCCTGCCTCAGCCTCCCAAGGCACTGGGATTATAGGTGTGTGCCCCTGTATCCAGTTCCAATGCAGCTCTTTTGATGGACTTTTTCAATAAACAGTGCTGGAATGGTGGACATCTCTATGAAAAAAAAATGAATGTAGATATATACTCAACACCTTTGCTCAAAAGAATTAACTCAAAATGAATTAAAGACCTAAATGTAAAACATAAAACTATGGAGCTTCTGAATGAAAAATGTAGGGGAAAAACCAGTGGAGTCTGGTTTGGGCAGTGACATTCAGTTACAGAGTGCCAAGAACTGACTTTAAACTTGACCATCAGGAAATAAAAACCGAATTGAAAAAAGAGCCCAAGACCTTAGTGGATACATGATCCAAAAGATATTCAGGTGGCAAATCAATGCGTCTTCCACACTATGTCATTTTTAATTCCAAATTAAAACAGCGATGAGCTGGCGCTGTGTACTTGTTGGAAGAGCCAAACTCCAGAGCACTGACAGCATCCGATGCCGATGAGGATGGAGAGTTACAGACTTCCTCTGCATTGCCGTGGGGAACACGGAATGTTACAGCCACTCTGAAGGACGATGTCGTGGTTTCTTACAAATGCAACAACCTACCCCCTCTCTTTTAGTACCAGGGATTGAACCAGGGGTGCTCAATCACTGAGCCATGTCCCCAGCCCTTTCTCTTTTTATTTTGAAACAGGGTCTCACTACATTCCTTAGGGTCTCACTAGGTTGCTGAGGCTGGCCTCAAACTTGCAATCCTCCTGCCTCAGCCTCCTGAGTCACAGGGATTGCAGGCATACATCACCACCACACCTGGCATGAGACAGCCCATCGTTACTCACCTTGGATTTGAAAACGTGTGCCCATACCAAATCATGCACTTGACTGGACTCATAACTGCCCCCAATTGGAAGCAACTACGATTCTCATCAGTCGGTGAAAAAGGTAAACCTTGATCTATCTGGAACGTGGAATATTATTCAGTGCTGACCAGAAATGAGCTATGAAGCTGTGACCACAACCTGGGTCAACTTAGGTGCATGTCACTGATGAGAGGCGCCAATCTGAAAATGCTACAATGTTGTATGATTCCAATGATAGAACTTTCTGGATGAGGCAGAATAAAGGACATGGTAAGATCTGGGTGGCAAGGAAGGAAGGATGAGGAATGGAGCACAGAGGATTTTTAAGGCAGTCACATGGTATCTGATGGCGGTAGTTCTTGATGATCAGGGTACCGTCTCTAAGTCCTCAAGCTCTAAAAGAATGTACTTGAAGTATCTGCTCTCAGAATACTTATCTGAAGGTAAAAGTTCAACAAAAATCTTTCCCTTTTTGGAACTTCACTTTCAATCCCTTGAGCTGTGTTCACCTTCTAACCTAATCAGGCAGTGTATTGGCTTTCCATTGCTATAACAAAATACCTGAGATAATTAAATTATAAAGGAAAAAAGTTTTGTTTCCATTCTTGGTTTTGGAGGTTCCAGTCATCAGGTAGAGCTATTGCTTTTACGCCCCTGATGGAGGTGACAGGTGGCCATGGCAGGAAGCATATGTTGGAGCAAACTGCTTACTTCATGCTCAAGAAGCAAAAGGAAGAGGGAGGAACCAGATCCCACAGTCCCTTTGTGGGGCACACCTCTGATGAGTTGCTGGGGGAAGAAATAGCTGACCATGTAGCAGTGCAGATGCCAAGAGAAAGAGTCAGGGGGTCCCAATGTACCCCTAAGGGCGTGACCCCAATGACTAACAAGGCTCTACCTCCCACAGGTTCTGCCTGCCTGCTCCACCTCCCACAGGTTCTGCCTGGGGATCAAGCAGTTAACACATGAGCCCTGGGGAACATGGAGCATCTCCAACCAGAGCAGGTGGAGAGTCAAGTCCTATTTCTAGACAGCATGGCCTGCCTGGTGAACTGCATCTGCCTGGGGGACTCTAAATGGCCAGGATGTGCCACACCAGCCCAAGCTCTGCCTTGGCTTCCTGGGGCTCAGCGACTCCTGGAACTGCTCATCCCTCACGGGGACCTTGGAGGCTGTTGCTATGGAGTCGTTAAAGGAGATTCTGGCTCCTGTGGGCCAGGGAGCTTTAAAGCCACTTCCTGTCTCTTTGACCTTGAACTGTCCCCAAGGGTGCAGATGACTTCCAGAAAGCCGTGCAAGCTCTTCAAAGCCATCCCCAGAGGGGACAGCTACTGTGTTCCTGGATGACATTTCCCTCTGTACCTTGATGTCCGAGGTTGCCTCCAAGAGCCTCTGGAGCCTGATGTTCAGGGGGATCTAACCGGAACCTACTTTTACTCGGTGTCTCCCGAGAACCTTACGGTGGAATTGGTGGGACTGGTGGCTTTTGAATAAGGTGCTATGGTAACGGAGCAACCGGGCACCCCACTGATTCATCATCCCCCCTAATGTGGGGAGCAGCCATCTAACTCAGTTTTTGTGAGCAAATATAATATTTATTTAGGTCTATAGTTTTATACCCCCAAATCAAAGCAGGATGTATTTTTTAAAAAATCTAACAAATCCAAAAGTCCAACTTGAAAGTGAATATTTTTATCTGACAATGTCTATTCTGTCTAAACACCAATTGGACTGTTTTTTCCCATATATTTGTGGTGTTTTCCAAGTAGACACAATAATTTCAATAGAACAGTGAAGGAATGGATCATCCTGATGTATAATAACAGGGGGTCATTGGACAGGTCAACCATCGTTCCTGAATGGGACGATGTAAAGCAACCATTTGGAATGTTACTGTATTTAAAATTTTCTTCAAACTGGTTTTCGTGAAACTCCAACATGGCATAAGATCACTTTTTGAAGGGTTTTTTTTTAAGGACCATTTCTTCATGCACATGACATATAAGTTTGGAGCCTAGTTCAAATGATGGACTCCAAGTACCTGCAGTCTTCCCCATCACCCCTTCTCTACCAGCATTGGAAGCATCCCTAGGAAGAGTATAGTTTATAAAAACACCACTGTCTAAAGTTTTGGGGTTCTGACCCCCCGTGGTTTGCCAGGGGCATTCGGGTTAGTGGTGAAGTTTCCAGAATAAGAAGAGCTTCATTGCAGAAGCATGACATCTCTGAGCTCGATTCCTTCCTCTGCTTGGTGGATCATGAATGCTTCTCTAGACTCCAGGGTAGTCTGGGTGGGAGGTTAATGGTTTAAACTCTTTTTAAAATTCTTTATACACACACACACACACACACACACACACACACACACCAGAAGAGTGTATTTTGATATACATGCATGGAGTGTAACTTATTCTAATTAGGATCCCATTCTTGTGGTTGTGCATGATGTGGAGTTTCAATGGTCGTGCATTCATATATGAAGGCAGGAAAGTGACGTCTCATTCAGTCCAATCTTTAATGTGCCCATCCCTCTCCCTTCCCTTCATTTCCCTTCATCTAATCTAATGAACTTCTATTCTTCCCTCCTTCAACCCCCTTATTGCCTGTGAGTAGCCGTCTATTAGAACATTTGGCCTTTGGTTTTCTGGGATTGACTTTCTTTGCTGCTTAGCATGATTTTCTCCAGCTCCATCCATTTACCTGCAAATGCTATCATTTCATTCTTCTTTAAGGCTGAGTAATATTCCATTGTGTATATGTACCACATTCTTTATCCATTCAGCTGTTGAAGGGCATCTAGGTCGGTTCTATAGTTTAACCCTTGTCACTTGAGCTGCTATAAACATGGATGTGGCTGTGTCACTGTAGTATGCTAATTTTAAGTCCTTTCTTAAGAAAGCAAAGAAGAAAAGCTACCCTCTTGTGTGGGAACCAAGCTTTCCTCCCTCCCTTCCTACCATCCAACCAACTTACCAACCAGCAAACCATCCACCTGTCCTTGTAGATTATTTATTGCCAGCAGATTCAGAGATGAAAATATAGATTCCTTGTCTTTAGGAAGGTCACAGGGGATCTTGTCACCCTCGGATGCTACCAGCAATTTCAAACACTGCCACAGATCATTTCCTTCATATGAAAATAACAATGTGTGTGCATCTGTGTGTATTTATAATTCAAATGCTTATAAAACATTCGAAAATATGTGAGCATTTTTAACCCTCCCCCCTTCACTTTCCTTTCTCATCTAAGAAATCCTGCGACTTCAGGAGAGTTTAAAAAGCCTTTGGCTCGATGTTGCACCAATATTGATCTCTCTCTTTTTAGGCTTCTGTAATTTCAGGAATACGTGAGAAACCATCTTTTACACCTCCCTTTCATTTTTCCAATCTACCATGGTATTTGCTAGATACGTAGAGGTTTTAGAGAAACCATTTCTGCGTTTGGTAGCAAATTACTTTTGCAAAAACAAATGACAAGTTCCAGTCAGTTTTATTTGTTCACGAAAATAAAATTTAGACCATTAAATAGTTTTTGATTTTTTACAGACTTCATTTTGATTCACTGTTTGATTCATTTCTATGGTTGTGCATGATGTACATTCACATCATTCTTGTTAATCATACATGTACATAGGGTAATGATGTCTGTCTCATTCCACCATTTTTCATACCCCCGCCCCCTCCTCCTCTCATTTCCCTCTACATAATCTAAAGTTCTTCCATTCTTCTCTTGCCCTCCATCCCCCCAACCAGATTTTATATTATCATCCACTTATCAGGGAAAACATTCGGCCTTTGTGTTTCTGGGATTGGCTTGTTTCACTTTCCATCCATTTGTCTGCAAATGCCATAATATCATCCTTCTTTATGGCTGAGTAGTATTCCAATATATACAATGACTCAGTGACTTTTAAGGCTGGAAATAGCCAGCTTAGCAAGTATGTGGGTCAGCACAGAAGAACCCACTCCTAATTTCTCTCTTTTTTATTTTTTATGTGCACCTTGCCAGTTAACACCCTCAAAGCAATTGAACTATTTCTAGTTATTCATGATACGGGGTTTATTTCCTTGGGCACGAGTCTAAGTGCACATTTTATAGTCCCTTAACCTTCAAAAACAACTAACTGTTGGTAAATACCTGCATTATTTGGATATGGAAGCTGAACAGTTCACAGTCTAAGTTCATGTTTTCTAGGAAAATGTACAATTTGAACTTCGGGGGCTTGGGTAGGAGCTAGCATTCAACCTCAGTGCGCCGTTCTCTGTGCGTTAATACGTTGAAATTCCCTTCGATTGAAATGCCAGCTTCCAAGTGAGAAAAGTAACTAACATAATGTAATTTAAATGGAATGTAGGCTATGTGTTTTAATAATGGATTATCTGGAATCCTAGATAAAAAGGAATGATAAATAATACAAGAGAATCCAGACCATCCATCTTCCCATCGCTCTCCAGAGAGGTTGGTTTCCATCAGGAAATTTCCCGACAATCCAGCTGGGCTTGGTTTTGTTGCAAATTCTTCCTTTTTCTTGTGAGTTTTTATGTTGAAATATTTTCTACCTTTGTACGTCTGGATGCATTTTACTTTTGGGGTGAAATACCAAAACATTGGTTTAGAATCTCCCTGGGAGGTGTTTGCCAATCTGGAGAGAATAAGGAATTTGTTAGCCGGGCGCGGTGGTGCACGCCTGTAATCCCAGTACTTGGGAGGCTGAGGCAGGAGGATCGCGAGTTCAAAGCCAGCCTCAGCAACTTAGCGAGGCCCTAAGCAACTCAGTGAGACCCTGTCTCTAAATAAAATACAAAATAGGGCTGGGGATGTGGCTCAGTGGCTGAGTGCCCTGGGTTCAATCCCCAGTACCAAAAAAAATAATAAAATAAAAAAACAAATAAAACTTGCTAAATGAGAAATTATTTTTTTTCTCTCAACAAAAGCCATGAGGGGGGTCGACACCAAGAATTATTATGATTTTGTATTTGAAAGGGTAGTAATGATGAGGAAGGTTTCCCAGGGTTCTGGAAGATTTGGGTAACAAGTTAAGCAGAGAATAACCCACATTTTCCATTTATTTATCAGCCCATCTGCTGGATGCTTGCTCTCTGCTTGTGGAAATGGGAAATCACAGCTGATAGGAATGGAAACATGGAAATCGTTTCTTAGTTTCCCAAGTACAATGGTGAGGAATTAGTGAAGTTCAGGGACTCACTCCCTTTGTCTGAGTTAGTGTGTCCTGGTTTCTTAGATCTCACCATACCAAAGCAATGCTGGTCAAGGTCATACCAGTCACTCCCAGGAATCCCTTGTCAACATCTTGTTGAGTTTAAAAGATATTTATTTATTAAGGATCTAAGATTTGTGCTTATAGTCAGGCCCACATTGCACTCTTGAGGAAAATGGTCCATTTTAATCTCATTTCTTTCCTTCTTCTCTTTCTACATTCCTTCTCTCCCACCTTCACATAGATTTTCTTCATTTTTCTCAAGGAATACCAGAAAGGATCCGACCCATCTTGCCTATGTGACCTTTGCTAGAAAAGGGGGTGCATGTTTTGTGGGTAGAAAGCATGCAGTCAGCTTTACGTGGGTGTGTCTGGGAACACCAGCGACCTCACAGGCCGTGGTGAGCAGGGAATTTGGAAGTAATATTAGTCCACATGATCGTTTCCTCCGCAGAGGTTGCTGAAAGAGCAGGGTTGGAACCATCTGGAAGAGCTGCATAGACCAGAGCATTTTCAACTCTATTTATAGAAAAGAAAAAGAAAAAAAAAAAATACTGAGCATCTGCACTAGGGGCTCTTCCCTGGAAGGGCACATTCTCATCCGAGCAGAACTCTGCTTGGCAGGCTGCCCTCCTCCTGGGAGTCCCTTAGCCACAGCCCTGGTGACTCCAAGCCAAGCCATCTTGCCCTTGCTCCTGGGTTTTGCATCTGAGTACCACCTGGACCGTCCCCAGCCATGCCTGGCTGCCTAACTAGGTTACCCAAGATAATCTCTAAGGGTGGCACTATGTTTTAGCCAGCTTTCTCACTGCTGACTTGAAGACCTGACCAGAATAATTGTAGAGGAGGAGAGTTGATTTTGGGGCTCACGGTTTCAGAGGTCTCAGTCCATGGACAGCTGGCTCCATTCCTTGGGGCTTGGGGTGAGGCAGAGCAACATGGCAGAAGAGTGTGGCAGAGGGAAGCAGCTCACGTGGTGTGATCAGGAAGCAGAGAGAGACTCCACTCTCCAGATACAAACTGTGTACCCCAAAGGCGAGCCCTCACCTCCTCCAGCCACACCCAAGTGCTGTCCACTCAGTTAATCTCCACTGGGATTAACTCACTGATTGGGTGAAGCCTTCCTAACCCAGTCATTTCACCTCTGAATGCTCTTACATTGTCTCCCCTATGAATTTTTTGGGGACACTTCAGTCCAAACCATAACACACTAATAGCTGTTTCTGTGAATATTCTAGTTGTAGCATGGCGTGGTTGATTGGGGGTCCACCCCAAGCAGGGCATGATCACAAAGACCGATTTTCAGCTCATCATTTTCCAGAGTGAGATTTCAAAAGCACACATATCCCCCTGCTGGGCTGGAAATCCCGTCCACTCTGCAGAACTCCCTCACTGTTTTATGTTTGTGCCCGGAGTAGCATTGTTGATGGAAATGGAGGCGCAAAGCTTGAAGCGTGGAATATGGGTTGCATTATGAGTCATTTTGTCTACATTGTACACATTATTAAGTGTGTTTGACGGGACAAGTCTCATGCTAAGACATGATCCCACATCGAGGACACAAGCAACTTTGAAATCACTGAAGCTAGGGTGCTATTTTCCTTAGTGTGTGCAGATTTCCAGAAGTCAAGGCTTCTATGGGGGTGGGATTATCCACACGAAAATAAGAAATGGATTTCTTCAAAGCCTAAGTGAATCTGCTGAATCAGTAAAAGGAGGGGAGATATTAGCTTTAATATATTTCTTTTACCCTCTGTGCCTCTCAGCACATAGAATAGACTCAGAAAAGTTCTATAGAAATCATGGTATTAACAAACCTGCCCCACATGCATCAATTTACTATTACCAATAAAATTATTATTTTTTTCGATACTAGGGATTAAATCCTTAAGTGGCACTTAACCACTGAGCCACATCCAACCCTATTTTGTATTTTTTATTTAGAGACAGGGTCTCACTGAGTTGCTTAGTGCCTCACTTTTGCTGAGGCTGGCTTTGAACTCACGATCCTCCTGCCTCAGCCTCCCGAGCTGCTGGGATGACAGGCATGTGCCCCCACACCCAGCACCCATAGAGATCTAAAAGTTGAAGAACTGAATTAGAAAAGAATAATTATATCAAAAAATTATACCAGCATGTTCCCTTTATCAGATACCTTGCTCTCCGAAGGGTCAACAGATGACATGAAAACGAATTTTAAAACACCTGTATACACACACATGGGGCAAAACGTGACCTGGCAAGTGTATCAGTGATTGCTTTTGTATTGCCTTTAAGATTTTTCTGAGTGTGTAGAGCACATTCACCACCAAGCACGGAGGCACAATAGAAGCTGTTGCCTCTGTGGGGTGAGATGTTACTGTCAAAGAGTCACACAGCCTGGCGGCCTCAAGATCCTTGGCACATTTTGTATTATTTCTTTTGAACCATTCTGTCCAACCTGGCTTCTTCGCGTGCGGTTAAGATCTGGGCTGTGATCCCAGTGCGTGTGATCGCTGATGCTCAGCTTGATGGAAAGGCCTCTGATCTGAAGATGCCTCTATTCCCTGGTTAAAGTTCCCTTCTTCCTGAAGGGCAGGAAGGAACCTTCTGTCATGCAGCACACGGCCACCCTGGGGTCACGGCTCGCTGGTGCTTCACTGTGACCTCTTCTCTGATTATCTACCAGTCTGTTTGCAAGCTTTTATTTTGACCTACAAAGATATATCGTGAACTTTTCAAAGCTTGCCCTCAAAGTCCTTAATAACTTTCTCCGTCATGAACCTCTGTGACTGCTGAACCGTTTCCTGATGGGGTGACAAGTTGGAACAGAAATATAAGAAATCAGGGAAATAAAGACAAACAAGCAGAAGAAGATTGAGTGGGACCCAGGGGAAATGAGCCCCAATGGGGTCTGATTCCTCTAACAGAGAGCAAGGCTCCTGTGTTTATTTTATAGGTTTTAAACACCAAAGGGATTCACTGTGAAAAGTGAGGTAAAGAGGAAGAAGTTTGTAAGCAAAACAGCTTAGTTGGGGCTTATGGGTTTGCTGGGATTTGAATTCAGGCTTATGAACTAGTGAATTCCGTGGCAAGCACAGAATTCTCCCTGTGCCCAGGAGTCTCCTGGTATGGGTGTTTCCCTTAGCCCTCCTGCACTGAAGGGTTCCCAGGAGAGGGGTCTCACTGCCCAGGGTCACATGGTGCAAAGCTATGATTCGTCCACACCTCCTGACATTTCTCTCCACCTGTAAATCAGAAAATGGGACAACAAAGGCTACATTGTGTTGTTTAGATGGTGGTTAGCTTTTGCAATGTCTCTGTGCATGCCTTGAAGATTACTCAATAACGACTGGATGGAAAGGTCGGGTGTGGTGATGCACACCTGTAATCTCAGCAGTTCGGGAGTCTGAGGCAGGAGGATCATGAGTTCAAAGCCAGCCTCAGCAAAAGTGAGGCCCTAAGCAACTCAGTGAGACCCTGTCTCTAAATAAAATACAAAATAGGGCTGGGGATGTGGCTCAGTGGCCGAGTACCCCTGGGTTCAATCCCCAGTACCAAAAAAAAAAAAAAAAAGCTTAGCTCCATAGGAAATAAGTAACCCAGTCAATAGATGGGAAAAGAAACTGACCAGTCACTTCACAGAAGAAAAGTAAGAATGGTCAAAAAAATATGAAAAAATGTTCCACATCTCTAGCAATTAGAGAAATACAAATTAAAACTATACTGATCCCATCTCACTCCAGTCAGAATGGCAATCATCAAGAATCCAAGTCACAATAAATGTTAGCGAGGATGTGGGGACAAAGGAACACTCATCCATTGCTGGTGGGATTGAAAATTGGTGCAGCCGCTCTGGAAAGCAGTGTGGAGATTCCTTAGAAAACTCAGAATGGAACCACCATTTGATCCAGTTATCTCACTCCTCGGTTTATACCCAAAGGACTTAAAATCAACATACTACAGTGACACAGCCGCATCAATGTTTATAAAAGCTCAATTCACAATAGCTAAACTATGGAACCAACCTAGGTGCCCTTCACAGATGAATGGATAAAGAAACTGTGTTATATATACACAATGGAATATTATTCAGCCATAAAGAAGATTAAAATTATAGCATTTGCTGGTAAATGGGTGGAGTTGGAGAATATCATGCTAAGTGAAATAAGCCAATCTTAAAAAAAATAAATAAATAAAAACAAAGTTTGAATGTTTTCGCTGATATGTGGGTGCCAACCCAAAACAACAGAGGGTGGAGAGGGGAAGAACAGAAATCCATTGGATTAGACAAAGGGGAACAGGAAGAAGAGTAGAATTAATTGGACATAACTTTCCTAGCCTTATATTTGAAAACAAAACCAGGGTAACTCTGCATCACATACAGCCACAGAAATGGGATCCTATATAATATAACTTATACTCTATGTATGTATAATTTCCCAAAATACATTCTACTATCATGTATAACTAAAAAGAACAAATTAAAACAAATTTTTTTTAAAAGAATACATCTGTTGGCAGGTATACCAGGAGATTCTAGGACTGGAAGTAACGATTTCTTCTGTTTTATCATATTTTATAGATGCATGTTATCTTTAATGACCCCTTTGCCCATTTGGGGGAAATAATTTAAGAGTCCTTCTTATTTGCCTATTTTTTTAACTTTTCTACCTCTTTACCTATTATTTAATCCCTTTTATAATACTTTAGGTTCTTCTATTTTAAAAACTGCAATAAATAAAGGAAGTGACCACACAGATGAACTAGGGCTAGCTTCCACTTCAGTAATGCAGAGCTTGAAGAGCCCCATGTGGGTCCCCTAAGGAACAGCGTGACGGGGGTGTGGCACCTTGTCCACAACCTTTGCCCCCTTGAGTTTCATAGAAAGATGGTACAAAGACTCGACGTCTCTATAGTTACACTGATTTGATTCTACGGACATAGAAAATGGATCAGGAACATTCCTGGGGCGTCAGGAACATTTTTTTTTTTTTTTACTGATGAATGCGTTGTTCCCCTACTTGGAAGTTCTCATACACAGATGCTCATTTAGTGTTTCAAAGTTCTTAAACTGTAGGCATGAATGTCTCGTTTTAACTGTGAATGCCTATCCCTCACCTAGATCTCAAGGAGATCAAAACGTTTTAAAAAAATCTTACTTTCTACAGGCACCAAAGTGATCAAGTTGCCCACCATTCCCAACTTTTAAGAGAATTTTTTTCTTGTTTCCTTTATTTTCTTTTCTCATTGAAAATGAGTATCTGCTCTAAAATAATTAAGTCAGTGAGACTCCTCAAATATCCCTACAGATCTCAGCTGTGTTATTGCTAAGAGGATCATTTATAGATCAGAAGATGGTATCCTGAGGACAGAAGGTGGGGAGGTTGCTTGTTAGAACGTCTGGGAGAGACCCTGGTCTCTGGTCTCCCCATTCCGAGCTCAGAACCCACACAGGGAACTCATTGGTGGCTTCTCAACACCTGGAATTCCCATTCAGTGGTTTCCCCCACTCTGTTCTTATTGCTGCTTTGAATATTTAGTGTTAAGTCACTGATGGTGGAAGGAAAGGTAGCTTCCACCCAATATCCCTCCTCCCTTCGTTCTTTAATAACAGAACCCCGATTTTCAAGACACTGTAATTGCAGGCACATTCATAACTAATATGATCCAATGACTATGTTCCATTTTGAGAAACATAAGTAGAAATATTTGGTGGGTGGGGGAAGTCTCTTGAGTGTCTTTAAAGGGAAATGATTCAGCTGGTAACTGTTCTATATTCTCTTCCAAATCCCTTTCACTCTTTTTGCTGCTTGGAATGCAGATGTAATGACTGGAGCTCTGTTAGCTATCTTGGGCCAAGTGGTGATCTTGAAGATGAAAAATATTTGCTACCATAGTGGAGAAAGTTAATGGAAGAATCATTGATCCTTAATTGATGATTGTGGAAATACTATAATAACCATGAATGGTTTACTAAGATTTTTTTTTTCTTCTGAGTCAGCAATGAATTTCTTTCTTCTTTAAACTATTAGTATTTATATATATTATGCATATATATATTAGTTTAAACCAATTTTGATGAGTTTCATATGAGAATGAAGTTTCAGAGGATTACAAAGGAATTGATGTGAACACTGGACATAATTCTGGTAAATTTCAGAAATTCATAGTACCCAAAGAGTCATTTTTCCATATCTTACAAATTTTGAAAATTAGAATACCCTACCTACTTTTCTGATCAAGACCATGTAGAAATTCTTTAAAAAGGATAAAATCTGTTTGCCTGAAGCACGTTTTTCGCCAATAATATCCTCTTGGTCTAAAGAAGTGTTCATTGCCTAATATTCATGAATTCCTTGAGGATTTATGAAAATTTTATGTGTGACTACACTTTTTATTCCTGGGAAGGAGGTCTACCAAGTCATCAGCACAATTTGGATATTCAAGAGAGTTTCCAAAGTGGAGAGATGATATTTAACTGGAGAAAGGCCGCTGCAATGGCGGAGCAGCTGAAGAGATCATTTACAATTCCCCCTCCAGCATGATAATCAACATTTAATCGCCATCCCTGGATGTCTAAAATGCACAGGTCCTTCACGTCCTATTTCAAACACCACTTCCTCACTGAAAACATTTTTCAAAGTGCAAGGAGGAACTCATCTTTCCTCTCTCCCTAAATTCCAGCAGGACTTTCATTTTTCTCTTAAAATATTTATCTCCGTGTTTCTTACTTCTTTACTGGACTTCAGATTCCTTGTAAGCGGATGTAAGATCTAGGCTTGTATTAAATTCCCTGCCTGCTTGCACATATGACTTGTTCAATCATTGCTTGGTGGGTGGATAAATTCCTGAAAACAATTTCTTACTGCATTTTTCATAGAGCTCTGGTTTGGTCTAAAAAGCAACCAATCCCAGCCTCAAAAGTAATTTAGTGTGAAGGGCGCCATATTGGATCCAGAGTTCAGCCACTGGAACATGCAGGGGTGAGCAGATGGTGATCCACAGCGTGTGGCTGAAAGGCACATCTTGTCACTTGCCTTCTGTCCCTAACCATCCAGAGAAAAATAGCAATCAGATGTGTGCATGGACTTTCTCAGAAAATTTAGACTTAAAAAGATACCGTTTCCCACCTGGGAGATATTGACTTTTAGCAGACAATGCTTTCTGTGTAGTTGTTGTGAAATAAAGGAGAGTTAATCAACTGTCTTCCTTTAGATAAAAACTTAGTGTCATGCCATTCAGAAAGCATTGTAAAACTGGATCAGTTACAAAGCCATTGATTCTCCAGGATATTGGCTGTACCTAGTCCATCTTGGGTCATTTCTACTTGGTGGTAGTTTTTCAGCTCATTTCATTTGAATATCCCATTTTTAATGGGCATTGGACATCTTCAGATATTCCATTTTTAAAAAATGGGGATTTTAGAAGGTTTAAGAATGATCCTTCTCTTTTCTCACAGTTTGGAAGCGACTGGGAAATGCACATACCGACTGATACAAATAAAAATATAATATCTATTACTGATAGAGTGGGAGTCATGGCGTAGAATCATTATCAAGGAGAGTGCTAGCAATTCACTGCTAAATTAAACAAATTTAGCTACTCAGTTATTTGTACACTTGAACAACTTGAGTCTCCTGGATTCCTCTGCAAAGAAATGACTATATCCTGGGGGAACAGAGATGAGGGCATCTCTTTAGAAGGGGGGGTTCCAGGAGAAAGAACAGAGAAGGGTTGAGACACCTTTGTGTAGCTCTTTCCTCCAAACCCACTGGGGAAAGCCCAGTGTGGGGTTCCCTCCCAAATGCAGGCATGAGACATCAGTAATAATTTTACCCTTCTATGAGCCAGGGTTGTCCAGAGAACCAGAACAAATAAGATATGAGTCAATGCATTATTTATACAGGATTTATTCTGAGAATTGACTCTCAGGATCATCGAGGCCAAAGACCTAAGAATAGCAAGGGAGACCTGTTGTGAATCCCAGAGCCTGAACCTGGATCACTGAAGTCCAAAGGCAGGAGAAGCAGAAGACAGTTGTTCCAACTCCAGAAGAGAGCACAGGGACCCTCCTAAGCTGCTTTTCCCCCTCTGGGACCTGAAGGGAGTAGATGATGCCTGTCCTCATTGGTGAAGGCTGAGGTCTCTATTCAGTCTGGTGATTCAGATGCTGATCTCCTCCAGAAACATGATCAGAGACACCTGAAAAAATGGTTGCACCTCCTCTCTGGACCTCAAAGAAAGAAAAGGGTGGTTGGAGACATGGCTCAGTGGTTAAGCACCCTTGGGTTCAATCCTGGTACCAAAAATAAATAAATAAGTCATTTATAAAAAGATGATGCATAAAATTAGCCACGACTTCCTTCTCTTTACACATCATGTTCCTCTCATGCTGTTTGACATCTCAGGTGGTTCAGGCAATTTCTTCTCACCACGAATCCAAAACATCCGATGGACACTCATCTCCATGGAATCACAGCACACCCTTAACCTGACATCCAAGATGCGTAGCTGCTCCCAGAATATCCAGCCTCTAAACCCATAACTGCTGTCTCCACAGTGTCATCATCTCCAAATAACATTGCCCCTCATTTTATCTTTGAAAAATCCAGAATTTGGAACATTTTTCCTGTCGTCTGTTAGTGACTCTCTCACACACACACACAATGAACAACTTCGTGTGCTTGTTCACAAATGGCCACATGCAGAAACCTCAACTATCTTTGTAGGAAAAGATGTAGGGAAAAGGAAGATCATTCTTAAAATCTTCTCAAGACCAAAGTATTGAGAGCCATACAGTATGGACATGTTCTTTTTTTATTTTTTATTTTTTTTTTATTCATTGTACACAAATGGGGTACAACTTTTCATCTCTCTGGTTGTATACATTGTAGAGTCACACCATTTGTATAATCATGCATGTACACAGGGTAATGATGTCTGTCTCAATCCATTATCTTTCCTTCTCTCCAGCCCATCCCCAACCCTCCATTCCCTCTACACAAGCCATCCTTCCATTCTTGCCTCCCCCTTCCTCATTATGTATCATCATCCACTTATCAGAGAAAACATTTGGCCTTTGTTTTTTTGGGATTGGCTTATTTCACTTAGCATGATATTCTTCAGCTCCATCCATTTACCTGCAAATGCCATCATTTTATTCTTCTTTATGGCTGAATAATATTCTATTGTGTATATTATACCACAGTTTCTTTATCCATTCATCTATTGAAGGGCATTTAGGTTGTTTCCACAATTTAGCTATTGTGAATTGAGCTGCTACAAATATTGATGTGGCTATTATCAAGAACACAAGCAATAGTAGGTGTTGGCCAGGATGTGGGGAAAGAGGCACACTTTTACATTGCTGGTAGAGTTGCAAATTGTGCAGCCACTCTGGAAAGCAGTATGGAGATTCCGCAGAAAACTTGGAATGGACCCACCATTTGACCCAGTTATTCACTTTTCAGTTTCTACAAAAAGGACTTAAAATAAGCAAAGACATTTTCCATGAACATTTCTAATTAGTGATACTAAATTTCGTGCTATTTTTTTTTTCTGTTCTTGCCTATCCTTTTGAATTCTGGAGAGCCAAATTGGTTACTCTCCTATTTTGTGACTTTATTTCTTCAAGAGCACTTAACAGAATCTGTAATCATTGAGTTAACTTACTGATGACTGATCTGTTTGTTCTACTCCCAGGTTATCAACCCCATAACTGTTACCATCTGGTTTTCTAGCTCTCCACCACAGTGATTGGCACCAACAAGACAGTAAATCCGAGCTGTATGAATCCCTTCACTCATTTGCTTGATCAAATCTTATCTCTCTCCACCCACCTATAATCAATTGTTCGTTGAATTAGAAACAGGTTGAAGTTTCAAATAACCCACTGAAATTGAATCATCCCATGACAGTAAAAAAAAAAAGTCCCGATATATAATATGTGGCAAATTTTGTTGGATATTCCTGTTTAATTTTCATTTTCATATATGAGTGCAAATACATGTGATCTTACGATGCAGAATTTGATAGGTGCTTAATAGCTATTGATTGCCGTGTGGCGACGTGTGCGTTAGTAACTGAGGTCTCATGGGCGTGTAGAATTGCTGTGTTTATGTAACATCAGTTTAGTCCATTTCGGAAAATGCCACAGGGCTTTGCAGGGTGACTGTATCACTTACTTTCCTGCCAGCCGAGTCTGAAGGATCCAGTTTCAACACATCCTCCCTGCAATTGAGTTTTTTTGCTGATTTTTTTTTTTGCGGTGGGGACGACTGGGGATTGAACTCAGGGGTCTCGACCGCTGAGCCACATCCCAGCCCTATTTTGTATTTTATTTAGAGACAGGGTCTCACTGAGTTGCTTAGGGCCTCACTTTTGCTGAGGCTGGCTTTGAACTCATGATCCTCCTGCCTCAGACTCCTGAACTGCTGAGATTACAGGTGTGCATCACCACACCCAACCTTTCCATCCAGTCTTTATTGAGTAATCTTCAAGGCATGCACAGAGACATGGCAAAAGCTAACCACCATCTAAACAACACAATGTAGCCTTTGTTGTTTTCCCCTCACTCCTTCTTCCCCCACATTCCCTTCCTCTGCTCCAGTGATCTCCCTTCTCTATTCATGGGATTCCCATGCTTCCCCTGACTCTCTCTTTTTTTTTTTTTTTAATCCCTCGTTTCTTTATAGCTCCCACTCATAAGAGAAGACATTTGACCCTTGATTTTCAGAGTCTGGCTTATTTCACTTAGCATGATGTTCCCCAGCTCCATCCATTTACTGCCAAATGCCATCATTTCATTCTTCTTTATGGCCGAGTAATATTCCATTGTGTATATAAACCACATTTTCTTCATCCATTCCTCTGCTGACAGGCACTCAAACTGGTTCCCCTGACTTGGCTGTTCTGGTCACACTGCTGGACACATTGGTGTGCCTGTGTCACAATAGCTTGCTGATTTTAGTTCTTTAAGATAAAGACCAAGGAGTGGGATAGCTGGGTCCTATGGTGGTTTCCTTCCTAATCTTTTGTGGCATCTCAATTATTCTTTCCAAAGTGGCTGCACTAGTTTGCAGTCCCACCAACAATGTGTAGGTGCACCTTTTACCCCACATCCTTGATAGCAGTATTATTATTTGTGTTCTTGATGATTGTCATTCTAACTGGGGTGAAATGAAATCCCAGTGTAGTTTTGATTTGTATCTCCTTGATTGTTAAGGGTATTGGACCTCTTCTTCCTATATTGCTGGCCATTTGTATTTCTTCTTTTGAGAAATGTCTCCTTAGACCTTTCATCCATTTATTGAGTGAGTTATTAGGTTTTCTTTGGTATTCAGTTTTTTGAGTTCTTTATATACTTTGGTTATTAGTCCCCTGGTGGAATTATAGCTGGAAAGGATTTTCTCCCATTCTGTAAGCTCTCTCTTCACATGCTTAATTGCTTCCTTTGTTGTGCAGAAGCTTTTCAATTTGATGCTGACCCAGTTATTGAATCTCGGTTTAATTTCTTGAGTCTTACCCATCTGGTTAAGGAAGTAGGTGCATGCACCAATATGGTGGAGTGTTGAGCCTATATCTTCTTCTAGATCTTGCAGTTTTTGGTCTAATTCCTAGCTCCTTGATCCACTCTGCTGTGACTCTTGTACATAGTGAAAGATAGTTTTATTCTTCTACAAATGGCTATCCAGTTTTCCCAGCACCATTTTTTAAAAGACTGTCTTTTCTCCAACATATATTTTTGGCACCTTCATTGAGCATCAGATGACTGTATCTGTCTGGGTTTGTATCTGTGTCTTGTATTGTATTCCTTTGGTCTCACGTCTGTTGTGGTGCCAATGGCGTGCTGTTTTAGTTATTACAGCTCTAAAGTATAATTCAAGATCAGGTATTATAATACCTCCTGCATCATTCTTCTTGCTCAGGATTGCTTTGGCTATCTGGAATTTTTTATTCTCCCCTATGAATTTTAGTACTGTTTTCGACCTACTTCTGTGAAAATGTCATTGGTATTTTGATGGGGATTGCATTGAATCTGTATAACGTTTTTGGTAGTATGGCCATTTGGATGATGTCAATTCTGCCTATTCAAAAACATTGGTCGTCTTTCCATCTTCTAAGGTCTTCTTCAATTTCTTTCTTTAGTGTTCTACAGTTTTTACAGCAAACTTTCACCTCCTTCGTCAGATTGATTCCCAAATTCCCATGATGTTTTCTTCTTCTTCTCTTTCTTTTTTCCTTTTTGAGGATATTGTGAATATCCTCAAAGTTCTCCTGTTATCTTTCTCAGCAGATTCATTATTGTAGTATAGGAAATCTACTTATGAGTCTTGTCCTTGTATCCCAGTACTTTGCTGAATTTTTTTTTTATCAGATCTAGATGTCTTCTGGTGGAGTTATTTTGGGTCTTCTAGATAAGTGGTCATATCATATGCAAATGGATAATTAGACTTCTTCTTTTTCCTATTTGTATCCCTTTTATTTCCCTTTTTGCCTGATTGCTCTGACTAGAGTTTCAAGAACAATATTGAATAGGAGTGGTCAGGGTGGACATCCTTGTCTTGTTCCTGATTTTAGAGGAAATACCTTCAATTTTTCTGTTTAGTATGATATTCCCCTAACATCAGGACAAGACCAGGATGACTACTCCTAATTTCTCCTGCATTTTTGACATGAATGGGTGCTAGATTGTGTCAAAGGCTTGTTCTGGACCTATTAAGTTGATCATTTAATTCTTGTCCTTAATTCTATTTATGTGGTATTTTTTGCATTTATTGATTTGTGTATTCTGAGCCAACCTTGTTCACTGGAACAAAAATCACCCGATCATGGTGTGCTATGGGAATGTAGAAAACCTATTCACTCCCCTGTGGTTTTTAAATCAATTTTCTACTTAAAAAAAAAAAATCTTATTTTAGAGTTCTTTTTAACATTACAGATAATAATCCCTTGATGCATATGTCGATTTCCAAATATTTTCTCCTCAGATATAGTTTTGTCTTTCCATCTGTCCAACAGGACTTTCCTCAGAGCACAAGGTTTTAATTTGATGAGTCCACATTTTTCAATTTGCTTCTTTTACCTTGCAGACCTTGGGTATCAAGACAAAGCGTTCTTGGGCTCTTTGTCTAGTCCTATATCCCTACAGATCTTCTGTTATGTTTTTTTTCTAAAAGATTTTTTGCTTTCCATTTTACATTTAAGTTCACAATGCATTTTGAGTTAATACTCAAAGTTTAGGTGCAGAATTGAGGTGAGGGTCCATTTCTCATACCCATTCACTCCTGAACCATCTTTTAAAAAACTTATCCCTCTGCTATTTAGTTGATTTTGTACTTTTCTCAAAAATCCGAATGTCTGCTAATAGATGCAGAGTTTCTTTTGGAGTGATGAGATTATTCTGCATTAGATAGTGATGATAGTGACTCGACTCTGAATCTACTCAAATACATTAAATTATCCACTTTAGAGAGGTTAAGTTCATGGTATGTGAATTATATATCAACATGACCATTATAAAAACCAGGTGGGCACATTGGGTCTGTTTCTGAATTCTCTGTTCGGATCCATCGATCTGTGTGTCTGTTCTCTGCCAATACCGTGCTGTCGTGATTAATGTAGGTATGTGGCTAAACCTTATTATAGGATAGAGTGATTCCTCCCACAGTATTCCCCTGCCTAGATTGTTTTAGCTATTAAGGGCTCACGTCTTTCTATATGCATTTTAAAATAAGCTTTTAAATGTCTACTGGAAACTTGGTTGGCCATTTGATAGGAATTTTATTAAGGCCATAGATTAATTTGGGGAGAATTTGCACTTTTTCCCAGGGTGAATACCCCAGAGCAGGCACATGGTATATTTCTCCATTTGTCTTCTTACATTTTTTTTTTCATCAGAAAGTGGTGATTTGGGGTAAATGGGTCCCATACCTGTTCCATGATACCCGCATGCACCAGTTCCTTCGAAATGATTGTGTATAGAATTGTGTTTTTCATTGTGATTCTACCATCCAATTTAGCAAATGCAGTGAATTCTTGTGTGTTAATCTTGAATCGTGGATATTGTAATGCTCAACCTTTAAATTTTCAAGATTTATTCACGGCAACCTTTAAAATTTCTCATACCAATTATTTTTCTTTCACTGAATAATTCAAATATTTAAAATTTTGGACCACTTTCTAAGTTCCATGCTATCTGCAACCTACTATTATAGATCTGCCCTGTTTTAATTTTTAGAAATACTCCTAAATATTCTTAATTTTTGAGTCTAGTTATGAAGATTTTTGTGCAAAGTTTTTTTTTAATTTTTATTTTTCGTGGTACTGGGGATTGATTGAACCCAGGGATGCTCAACTACTAAGCCACATCCCCAGCCCTTCTGTATTTTGTAATTTTAAGACAGGGTCTCGCTGAGTTGCTCAGGGCCTCCCTAACTTGCTTAGACTGGCCTTGAATTCATGGTCCTCCTGCCTCAGCCTCCAGAGTCACTGGGATTATGGCGGGCACCACTATGCCTGGCGAAATTCAACTTTAATAGAAGTTTATTCCAGTGAAAGTTGTATGACATATATA
Source organism: Glaucomys volans (assembly GCA_020662805.1). Lineage (NCBI taxonomy): Eukaryota > Metazoa > Chordata > Mammalia > Rodentia > Sciuridae > Glaucomys > Glaucomys volans. The sequence goes on along the minus strand of JAJEJO010003466.1, from coordinate 54,365 downwards.
AAGTTATATATTGACAGTTACTTTATCTTAACCTTTTGAAAGAAGTATTCTTCATTTTTAATTTTTTTTAGATGTTGATAGACCTTTATTTTTTTATTTGTTTATTTTTATGTGGTGCTGAGAATCCAACCCAGTGCCTCACACATGCTAGGCAAGCGCTGTACTACTGAGCCACAACCCAGCTCAAATATAGTATTCTGTTGTTTTCTTTTCCTTATTTCTGATGAGAAGATCCCTTTTCCAGTTCATTGGTGACAGAGAGAGAGAGAGAGAGAGAGATCTATATATCTCTATGTATAAATATACGTATGTGTGTGTGCATGTATGTTGGAAGCTATTTGCCTTTTCTCTTTGGTTGCTTGAAGGAACCTTCTCTCACGTGGTACCCAAGGTGTGATGTGGGGACAGGTCCCTGTCCACTCTGCTGCTTCTCCCTTCTCTAATCTGGAATCCCATCAGGCCAGCATTAGGTCTTCTCTTTCTTTCCAACCCGTTCACTCATCTCTTCTGCATATTTTCATTCCCTTGGCTTGCTATTTTGTATTCCGTGTGTCTTCCTCAATTTCGACTTTTAAGTCACTAATTCACTCTTTAGAACCTCATTAGAATTGTTCCTCATTTTTTTTCTATTTTGTATGTCTATTCAGACTTTTTTAATTGATTAACTTATTTTTGATGCATGGCATTGAACTCAGAGGGGCTCCACCACTGGGTTATATCCCCCGTCTCTCTCTTCATTTTTTATTCATTTTGAAAGAGGGTCTTGCCAGGTTTCCCAGGTTGGCCTTCAACTTGACATCCTCCTGCTTCAACCTCCCAAGTCTCTGTGATTACAGGAGTGTGCCACTGTGCGCAGCTTAAATATAATTTATATACAGCAAAATACACACGTCAAATGCACAGCTTGGTGAGTTTTTTCTTGTGTGTGTATGTTTTTATAGGTGCGGTGCTAGAACATGAAGTTTTCCCCACACAAAATACATAGTTTTGAAAAATCATACACTCGGCTCTTATATTTCTATACTGACTATAATTCCCTATTTCACCATATCTTCCAGATTGTTCTATCAGCTTTTGTTCTTTGGATGATTGTGACCTCTGATTGCACCTCATGCTGTTTGATCTTGAGCAGTGTGTTGTTTTGAGCCTTTTTTGTGTTAACTGGGAGACTCTCATGCTCAGGATAGTAGACATCCACCTGAGGGCAGGAAAGCTTGGATCCCTTACTGCTGAGCCTCCAATCGATTCAGAGGTTGCATCTAATGTTTCTGTGAATGCTTCCTGTGGGCATCACTGGGTCCCCAGAAGGACGTGGGAGCACATGCTTCGTGTCTGTGCAGATCGGAGTTGAATCTGTGAGCGGATCATGCCCCTGCATCAGCTTCCTGTTGGAGCTGTGACAGATGGCCCCGAGGTTGGTGATGGAAAACAATGCAACTGTATCCTCTTATCATTCTGAAGGCTTGAAGTGCAAATGAGTCTGTAGGGCTCAGTTCCTTCTGGAGGTTTCTAGGGAGTTGTTGTATGATCTTCTCAACCTCTAGTGTCCTCCTATATTCTTCAGCTTGTGACTTCTTCCTCTGTATTAAGAGCCAGCTGCATAGCCTGAGTGTGTCTCCCATATTTCTCTCTTTCTATTTCTCTCCACCTCCCTACCCTCTGTCTTTTGTCATATGACCTTCTGAACCTCCTATCTCCCTGTTGTAAGGTCCCATGTGATGATGACGTTAGGTCCATCCGTACAATCTAGAATGACTTCTCCATCTTAAGATCTTGAAGCTACTCACACCTGCACAGACCCTTTCAGCATATGAGGCGTTGCATGCAGGCTCTGGAGGTCAGGAGTGGGACACTGGAGGGAGCGTGGTGGGTAGCCTGGCACACTTTAACACCTGCAAGTGGCAGGGCTGGAGTTTGACTGCTTTCAGGCTCTCCCAGGTGCAGACCTTCTAGAATCTCAGCTTTAACCCGGGGGCTTCAGGTTTTTCCATTGCCAAGTTCGTCTGGCAGGAGAGAATATCAGAACTCATTCTGTGACCCCCACAGAAGTTTTCTCCCACAGTTCCAGGGAGGGCAGCCCGGTCCAAGGTTTGTGTAGCACCACATCCCAGCCAGAAGTCCAGGCTCACGTCTCTGTGCCTTAGACCATGGCCTGGACCTTCCTGCTCTGGCTGGAACGTCCTCCTCTCCCACGCTCAGCCCACACGTACGTGCACTCAGCTCACGTTAGTCCTGTCTCCTTTTAACCAGCACTTCTGGGACTATGAAATGAGAAGGCGAGTCTCTCCTGTTCCTGGAACTACACCTTCACTTTGCGGATGCAGAACGGAATCCCCAGATAAACCCACCGACTGGGGTGAGGACCCTTGACCCATCCATGAACAAAGATGTGGTGTCTCAACTCTGAGATAAATACTCTTTTTTTGTTGGAGCCACGTGGGTACCAGGATTGAACCCAGGGACACTCCACCACTGAGCCACATCCCCAGCCCTATTTTGTATTTTATTTAGAGACAGGGTCTCACTGAGTTGCTTAGCGCCTCTCTTTTGCTGAGGCTGGCGATCCTCCTGCCTCAGCCTCCCAATCCGCTGGGATGACAGGCGTGTGCCACCGTACCCAGCCTCTTTCATAAATCTTAATAGCCAATGCTTTCATTATCGTTATCCAAGTCACCACTACTACTTATGACCAAATTTTTAAATCATATAAGAACTGAATGGAAATGGTATTGCTTGTGGCTGTACAATCTCAACACAGACCCACAAGCCTCTCCTTCATTCTCTGGTACATCTACAGCACTGGGCTTCCTGTCTTCAGGAGGTCAAGGTCTTGTTGAAGAAGTGAAAGCATGTGATTTCAGTGCAGTGGACCTGAGTCCCCAAGGGGACATCGCTGAGCCGTCTTGGAGAGGGGAAGGAGGGCGGCCAGGGGGAATGGATTCAGGGATGCTGCATCTTCAGATGAGTCACGGTGGCATTGATGAATGGCCAGGGTAGAGGAATGCGGGGTTGGATAACATCGTGACCAAGTCGACATAATAAAATATGGACTGCAGAATCTAGGTAGGAGCCCATGGTTGCACACGAAGCCTCTCCACCCTTCTCTGCTTGTGAAAATGTTATAATAAAACTTTAGCAAAGAATCGTGTGCATTTTATGACAGTTATCACTCATTGAGTGCTCAGTGTGGCGGGCATTGTAGGAACTTCACACGATTTAACTCATACAATCTCATTATCCCCATTTTCTAGAAGGTCAGACACAGAGAAGGAAAGCAACCTGTTGAATTGCACACCCTGGAATCCAGTGTACCAGCCTGGTGTACCCCAGAATTTCCACTCTGAACTTGGGTAGTTAGATCTGCCCCTAAAAGATGAGGAGGATTCCCCTTCCTAAAAAGGGGTGTGTATGAGAAGCTACTAGAAGCAAAGGAGAAGAGACAGCTCATGGCAGGAAAAATAATGCCAAAAAGAGGGGAAGATCCTGGTGGATGGATGGTATTTAAATCACCAATCAGTGAGCTTGGGAGAGCCCTGGAAGAGGGACCGAGGTGAGGGACTTTGTAGGACTTTGTAGTGTTTGGCTTCACCAGGGGGTTGACAGGACTCTATGGAAAGATTTTAAAAAGGAGAACAAGGTTAGATTTCCATTTTGAAACTGCCATCCAGACTTCACTCTGGAAAATGGGTTTCGACTGGGGCTCCTCAATTTTTTATTCATTTCCAGGTAAAAAAATGTAACACCAGCCCAGAACAGAGATGGGTGAACGATTGTTACGGTGTGGGTCTGGAGGGTCCCCAGAGGCTCAGGTGTCAGAGGCTTGATCCCCAAAGCAGTGCCGTCCAGAGTTGGGTATTTGGGGAAGTGCGTGGATTTCGGGGCTCTGACCTCTTAAGTGGACTAATTGGGGATCCATAGCTAAGTGTGTTATGGGAGGTGGGGGAAATGGAAGAACATGGAACCTTCTTGGAAGGAGAGGGTGCTTGGCGTATGCACTCGGGGAATGAATCTTGTCCTCTACCCCTTCTGTCCTCTCTCCATCCTGGGTGACACGAGGTGAGCCACTCTGCCTGCCACGCACTCCGCCATGATGCTCTGCCTCACCACCAACCCCCAACAGTGGGCCCAGGTAAGGATGGACAGAAACCTCCTAAACCAAGAGCCAAAATAGATCTTTCCTCCTCTCATTATTTTTCTCAGGTTGTCACGGCAACCAAAGGATGACTAACACAAAGTAAAATGTCAGGAGGGGACTCTTAGGCTGCTTAGTAGAAAGGGTGTTCTAAGCCTGGAGTGATGGTGCAGACCTCTCATCCCAGTGACTGCCCAGGGAGGCCGAGGCAGGAGGATCACGAGTTCCAGGCCAGCCTCTGTAACTTATGAAACCCTGTCTCAAAATGAGAAGGTCTGGGGATGGAGTTCAGTGGTAAAATTCGTAAGGGTTCAGTCTCTAGTACTTTCACACAAAAAATTATACACACACACACACAAACACACACACACACACACATACATGCATATATATACATAATGCATTCTTCAGAAGTTGAAAGTGACCCCAGTCTGATTATAGTGTATTATTTTTAGCATTAGTAGATAAAAAGAGGGCTAACAAGACATTTAAAACACATTAATAAGCACACTTATCTCCCTGTAATTTCAGTGGCTATGGAGGCTGAGGCAGGAGGATCATGAGCTCAAAGCCAGCCTCAGCAACTTAGCGAGGCCCTAAGCAACTCAGTGAGACCCTGTCTCTAAATAAAATACAAAACAGGGCTGGGGAGGTGGCTCAGTGGTCAAGTGCCCCTGGGTTCAATCCCTGGTCCCAAAACAAAACTAAAGAAAAACACTTATCTCCAGGCTTATCCTGAACATTTCCATCTTTCCTTCAAACAGAAGTAGTAAAGTTCATATTTTCCTCTCCTCTTCATCTTCTCTAGATCTTCTAACTACTATGAAGAGCTAGTTGTCACTGGTCTGTTTTTGAGAAAACTTTGGAAATTTAGTATCTCCTGAATGGTATCCATTATTGCCTTCCTTAGGTTGTAGGAAAGGGTTCACAGATGCATTGGGATCCTTTGAGAGAAGAAATTGAGAGATGAATTAATGATAGAGATTATTGGGGTTTATTAAGTATATCTAGATTTTTATAACTATCATAAAAAATGATTTTGTGAAGGTTCATCGGTGTATTCTGAAACCAGCTGGTGAAGGATGATAGGAGAGAATCGTATTTCTAGAGTCTCAAAGCAGACCCGGATCATGACGCTGACCTTCCATCACCACAGAGACGTGGGTGATCAAACTCGGTATCACCAACTCTAGACCAAGCGACGGACCTGCTTCTCAGCATTGTGCACTGAGAATAAAATATCACCCACACACTTTTCCCTGACAGATTTCTTGAATTCCTAATGAGGAAATGATAGGAAAAAATTCAAATCAAATGGTGTCACCAGAGGCAGAAGTACATACCTGTAATCCCGGAGACTGCCAGTGACACAGGAGGCTGAGGCAGGAGGATTGCATGTTCGAGGCCAGCCTCAGCAACTTGGCAAGAACCTGTCTCAAAAATAGAACAAAAAGGGCTGGGAGTGTGGCTTAGAGGTAGAACACCCAGACTCCATCTCCAGTCCCACCAAATGAATAAGTGAATCAGCGACTGGTCAAGATTCTTGGTAAAATTCAGTGTCCTAAAACACTATAGAGGACGAAGAAAATCTTTTCTATATAAGGAATGCATGACCAAAAAGATCACTGTTTGATATGTGATTGGATATTGGATCCAAGAAACAGAAAAAGAGAAATCAAATGCTCCCAGCTAGAAAGGTCATTATTGGTTCAATTGGGAGAATGTGACTACAGTTTATGTAGTAAGTGACTATTTTGTATCAGTGTTCAAGTTGCTGGATTGGCTGGTTGTGGTGTGGTTTCTGTATAAAAATATTATTCTTTTTTAATGGAAGTATTTGTTAGATCCATAGAATTATTATTTACAGATAAGATATGAAATCTGCTATTTGCTCTCAAATAATTCAGAAAAAAATGAGTAATGGAAGGAAGGAGGGGTATGAAATAAAAACAGGGAGCAGACCTCATGGTGTTTACACTGGTTCTCCATCAGAAGTGATTCAGTATCCGGGCATCATTCTTTTATTTTTTATTTTTTATGTGGTGCAGAGGATCGAACCCAGGGCCTCACGCATGCTAGGCGAGTGCTCTACCACTGAGCCACAAAACCTGCCCCCTTCACAGAAAAAAAAAATGGTCCCAACACCCCAACACAGTGGCTCATGCCTATAATCCCAGCAGCTCAGGAGGAGCTGAGGCAGGAGGATGGCGAGTTCAAAGCCAGCCTCAGCAACTCAGCGAGGCCCTTAGCAACTCAGTGAGATCTTGTCTCTAAATAAAATCCAAAATAGGGCTGGGGATGTGGCTCAGTGGCCAAGTGTCCCTGAGTTCAATCCCTGGTTCCAAAAAAAAAAAAAAAAAAAGAATAGACCAGTGTGAATTTACCCTGGGGTTCCCTGAAAACAGCTTTTAAAATCTCCACTAAATTTTCACCTCTGATGCAAATGTGTTCTAAAATGAAGATTTCTCCTCTGTAAGGCTGCACCCATTGGAAGGCAAGCAGGTGAGCCTATTTTTCAAGACCTATAGGAAGAAAAGAAAGGAATCTTTCTCCTTTCCATTCCTGCGAGGACAGTATTGCCCGTTCTAATGAACTCTGACTGTTCTCTTGGTGAAGCGCTATGGTCACCTTAAGGAACAAACTTTTTAGATCTGCCCCTGCTACTTTTCCTGATGCAGTAGCTCTTTCTCAT
>JAJEJO010003466.1:25239-47141 GCA_020662805.1 Glaucomys volans | reverse complement strand
CTCCTAACGTCATTCGCCCTCTCTGTCTCTACCCCACACAAACACACACCTCAAAGTAGACACGTTTGACTCAGTGACTCTCAATTTCTGAGCACTTGGTGGTAGATAGGTGTGGAGGGGTATCATAGTCTTTTTCCAGCTCATAGGTCACCCTGATGTCATTTGGACTTGTTTTTCAGTGGAGAGAGTTTTGAGTTTGTGACCGAGGTCCCTGTGGGTCATTGCTCTAGGAATCTGATTCCTTCTTAGAAATCAATATGACACATCCTTGGTCATGGAGATCCAGACTTCTCAGCTCCTTGATTGTATTCCTGGCTCCATTGCTTTGGGTTGGGAAAGCCAGTTGAGTCACTCCAGCAGAGATTGGCATTCTAGTGGGCACCCAGGGTGGCAGCTTCGAAACCATTGCCTTCTTTTGAAATTGTGTTCCCAGCTGGAGACATGTTACCGTCACCTCAGCTCTCGACTCCGACTTTTAGGGAGAGATATGAGGAATAGGAAAATGCAACCACTTGCTCGAAGGAGTTGTGAGCAATTGTGTGCACATCTGGTAACATCCTGCTGAGGATTCCGGAACATTTAAAAATATTGATTCAGCCTCAACCTGTTGGGAAATTGTTGCCATAACTATCATTTTGCCCCTGGATTTGCTGAGGCTCAGAGCTTTATTTAACTTGCTGATTCTTGTCTTATGGCCAGAAAGAGACCTCAGGAGCCCCATTCCCCAGATTCTTATTAGCCTTGACAAGCCTGGTTAAAACTGCAGAATCCTCCAGTCCCAAAGAGAAACAGTGTCATGCAATTTCAATGCAAAGTCTGAAACAATCTTTGCATATCGTTGGGCTTCTGGTAGATATTCTGGAGCAATATAACAAGTTCTGTTTTTCCAAAGATGATTTCTATTGTTTCTAGTTACTAATCTTACTGTTCTCTCCTCACTTCTCTTTGCTACATTTATTTTGATGTTAGTTACCTATAATCTTAAAAAAAATCACTTCCCAATTTGTTTTTATTAAGAAAGACTTCCTATTTAATTTATTTTTTAAAATATATTTTTATTAGCTGTTGATGGATCTTCGTTTTATTTACTTACTTTTAGGTGGTGCTGAGGGTCAAACCCAGTGCCTCACACTTGCTAGGCAAGTGCTCTACCACTGAGCCACAAGTCCAGCCCATGAATTCATATTTTAAATGAAATGCATCTCAGGGGGAAATATGTGAAGAATTAATATAAGTTAGAAATTTTTAGTTAGCAATTGTCACCTACCATTAGAAACAAGTGTAAATCACATGATGTCAAAGTGAATCTATCACATCCCATAATCAAAGATGAATCAAAGTAATTACCAGGCAAACCAGGATTGAATAGAACTTAAAACCAATTAAACCATTTATTTCGACTGTACCACTGAATAAACACTTTAGTATCTTAATTTGTTCCTCTTTTCATTTGCTTTGGCAATATGTTTGCTAATATGACTGAGATGCACAATTGCTATTTAATTAACCTGTTTGCATCAGCACCTCACATGAGCTGTAGATGTGCTAAAGTTTCAATAATAATGAGCCAGATAAAAATAACAATCATGATATTTGTGCCATTTTATAATTTTCCCCAAATGAGAAATAAGAAATGAGAATAAGAAATGAGTCATCTTACAGAAACTGCATTGAGAATACTTGCAAAAACCTGTTGAACCCACATAGAACAACTCAAAAAAGTTCAATAAAATTTTGGAAGAATTTAACTGGAGAGTTTCCTATTCCCATACTGTATATGGTCACTCTTGACCATTGTGTCTGGCTTGGAGTACTCGAGTGGGAAACCAGGGAAGGATTTGGTAGCATACATCTTTTCCTAAATCACAGATCTTTCAGGGCAACTGTTTTTCTGCTTATTGAAGAAGCATGGCAAAAGTGTTGATCCAGTTTCCTTTTATTTCCTCAAGGTTAGCATCGGAACCCTGAGATGGTTTGGGTTGCCTTGATGTTGATGATACACGTATGTCCACAAGTAAATGAGCCTGTGGCCAGAGATGTCACCTCTCTTTATCTTTGGATAGTAGGACCCTAAGAAAGTAAGAAGGCACGATCCCAATTAAATATAGAGAGATTCTGCCCAGCCGGGCCGGGTGGCATGTGCCTCTAATCACACAGACTCCAAGGCTGAGGCAGGAGGATCACAAGTTCAAAGCCAGGTCCAGCAACTTAGCGAGGCCCTAAACAACTTAGCAAGACCCTGTCTCAAAATAAAAAATAAAAAGGACTAGGGATGTGGCTCAGTGATTAAGCCCCCCTGGGTTCAATCCCTGGTACCCCCTCCCAAAAAAGATATGACTTTGCCCATAACATCTCAGGGTTCTGCTTATTGGCACCATAAAGGAAAATGTCACTCTTCCTCCATCCAGATGTGTTTCTTCTCTCAGGTAGACACTGCTTGTGGACAATTTCTGCCTAGCCTGTCTTTTTCCCCACTATAAATGTATAAAATGCATTTTATACATTCACACATTATAAAATCCATTTTATACATTTCTAATGCGTGCATTCAGCTTTTCTCATGACAGTGCTTCAATTTCTCCATAATGTCCCTTAATATGCACTGGATCATGGGACCCCAAAAGGCAGTAGAGACTCCTCACTCCCAAATTTGGACCCATCAGAAGTGCATACCCTGTGCTGGTTACACTGGTGCTCGTAAGAGGTATAGGAGCCCTAGTAATGGAGGTCCTCATCAAACCCTCTAACAGTAATAGAAGGTCATGTCCCAAGACTTCAGCGTCCTGGACCAAGACCCTTTATTTTACCAATTATAAAACCGAGACTTGGAAAGGTGAAGTGCCTGTGACAGACGGCTTACTCTTTTTTTTTTTTTTTTCTTTTTCTTTTTTTTGGAACCAGGGATTGAACTCAGGGACACTCGGCCACTGAACCACATCCCCAGCCCTATTTTGTACTTTACTTAGAGACAGGGTCTCACTGAGTTGCTTAGTGCCTTGCTGAATTGCTGAGGCTGTCTTTGAACTCATGATCCTCCTGACTCAGCCTCCCGAGTCACTTGGATTACAGGCGTGAGCCACCAAGCCCGGCTAGACCGCTTACTCTTGCAGCAGGGTGAGGATTAGAACTCAGATTCCTGGCTCCTTAAAGGAGTTTGGGGCTGTCACATTGACTCTTTAATATCCCCTAGTGGGCATGCGGCAGGACCTCACAGCCTCACCTGCGTACCTCTGCCAGCCTTTTAATGATTGACAAGCAGATTGATTGTCCTTTCTTCGGAAACAGAATGCTTTGCAGACTCAACCCAGAATGCAACCCAGACTCGCTCAACTAAGGTCAAATTTGCATAAGCAAATGTCTTCAGGGACCCAAAGGTAGCCTGCCTGGGCAAAGTCAAGAGTGGTACCATTTTGGTAAAGTGCAGGATACTTGTCCAGTTTAAAAATATCCGCTGTCAAATGACAAAGTCTGTCTCTTGCCAATCCCTGCCTGGGGACAGGCTACCAATTTTGAATCCCCAAGTGCAGTACCACAGAGGCCAAGTAAAGAAGGGTATTGTTTTAGTTATACCACGAGAAACTTCATCGGAAGCTACTTTTAGGGTGCAGGGTGCTCAAGAACCATGCCAGACCCTCTGCTTGGCCTTGGACTTGTGGTACTCAGTGAAGAAGCACACCTTTAGGAAAATAAAATAAAATCCCCCCCCCCCCCCCATAGAGACAAGCTTTAGTCCAGCCAGCCTCCCAAGAGGCTGAACCTGCAAAAAATATCCCTCTCCACATTGCATCTGATCTGTAGGGGAAATAATGCTGCAGCCTGCAGCTGCCCCGGGAACTGCTGAGCAACCTGAACAGGTAGACCAAACCGTAGGGCAGATGCACCAACCCACCAGTATGATTACATTCTGTAGTGGAAGAATTACATAAATCGTCCACGGGGAAGGGGTCCCTAATCTACACCCCTCCCCTGAAATCCACAAACAGCTGTGCAAGACTCTCTGTGCATTTTTGCAAAGGTTGACTGCATTCGATCAGAGAACCAACTTCCTAATCAGGCTGGATGCAAGGAGAGCCGGTTCGAGATGCATAGGAGGCTCCCAGCTAACGTCTTTGATTCATGCGCTAATTACGTGGATCCTTTGGGGAGCACAGCCACGAAGCTGGGTCCTCCTTGATTAATGCTGGCGGAGCGCCATGCAGAGCACAGCGGAGAGCAGCTCGGCTCTAGTCCCAGCTGAGAATATGGTCCCATTATCTCTCAGCCGCCTAAGCAATCCATAAGGGCCTGTTCTGCGTGGATGATCGGTGGACTAGAAGCAGAGACTTGCTGAGAGCTGAAATCTCTGTTTGATTTGCTGTAACGTGTAAAGCGAAACTGGGACATTTTACTTTACAAGCTGTAAGTACCAGGGTTTGGGGTTTTTTTCCCCCCCTTTTTCCTCCCTCCAGTTCCATGTGAATGGGACTTTGCAAGCAGCATTTGATTTTCAGTTCCATTACTCTTTGTTGGATCAAGCTGGTGAGACAGGGTGTAATCTGTTTAGGGCTTGCTGTGTCTGTTAGATCTCTTATATAATTGCTTCATACAAGCAAATAAGGGGCCTTTCAGAATGCTTTTGTACAACTCGAAAATTATTGCCTTGGTTTTTAATTCAGATGCGTGGCTATGTTATCTGTGGGGTCCAGGATGCGTAGAGTGTAGATTTATCTTTTTTCTGCACCTCTGGTCATTGCAAGAAAAATGTAAGACAGATGTATATGTAAGGAGATGGTTTTATAGAGATGCAAATCTCTATAAAAGATTTGCATGTCAGAATTTCCAGCATTTAGTTTATTTTGCCGCTCTCTCTGTTGCCACTAAGGAAGGCATAGAAAAGGAAAGTTTCTCTTGTTTCTCACTCGGAAGCTGTTTGGAAACTTTGCAGAAGGGGAATGGGGACTATTAGGAATATTTGCTCATATAAGCTGTTGATCTCCTTTTTTATTCTGTGGGACAGCATCTAAGCACAAGGGTCTGCGTGTTCAGCACAGCACTGCTTTCGAAAGTACCGTCTTGAAGAGGTGATATAATTAAAAGAGCATAAACATCACTTCAAATCTAGGTTCATCTATCTTTTCTGTATCCTCCAGTGCAATCTATCAAACTCATATTTGTTATTCATGCATGAGGATCCGATCATGAGAAGACTATTAGAGTTTAATATTGTTAATAAGATTTGCATGGCGTCTCACAAATGATCAATGCCTTCCTGAAATGAAAGTTTGTTACAAGTGCAAAAGGGATTGGTGGATTTTTCTGTCGGGATTTTCCTAACCTAAATATAAATCACACACTTCAACCTGGATTGAACTGTTGCAAAAATAGGATTTGAATAAAAGTCTTAGAACACTTGAGCCAATGGCCAGAGCTGACGTAGACCAAAGGGAACTTGAAATCAGTCATACCTGAAAGGCAGGAGCAAACCCCACCCTGAACTTGAGACCATGGAGACAGAGGGTTCCATGGTTTCTAGAGTGGAAATCCAGTTTCCCTGAGCAGATAGTAAGTCTCAAGGCTGTGAAGTGGGGAAGCATCTCAGAGTCTGTGCTCTTTAGATTTGGTTGGGAGAAAGGATGCTAGGGAGAGAAGACTTGAACTAGGCGGTTTGCTTGGGCCCAGAGCTTGAGATTTGGAGGGAAGAAGAAACAACCCATCAGGAACATTTAACATCCGGAGAGATGAAGACAAACTAGGATGACAGGCAGACCTCGGGGTGGCCCACAGCGCCCAGCCAGCCCTTGCTCGGAAGTCTGTTCCTTGGAAAAAAGTAAGTCTCTTTAAGGGTCTGATACTGAAATCTGAAATATTGGCCAGTGGTTTGGATGGTTATGTTTTTCCCCCAATAAGGAATGGCCTCCTGCCTTCTTCCAAAACTGAGCTGATTTTTCTAAGTGATGATTTCTGGCAAAGTCTCAGCTCAATTTTAAAATAATTATTGAGTTTTTTTTTTATTTGTTGTTTTGACTAGTGCAAATGTAGGATCTCATAGAGGAGGTGGTCTTGCTCTAAGAGTCTGATAGGAACAGAAGTGAGGTTAGTTAGGGTCCTCTGTGTATGTGTGTTTTACACATATTTGACCTGGATCTGTTATTATTTAGTGAATGCTGTGTTATTATATTGAGTTCTAGTATTTTTGGTTAAACTACTGTATTCTTTTCTTTCTTTTTTTGGATTTGCAGGACTCTTCTCCTGTAAGAGTTAAATCCAACTTTTATGTTCCACTCCCATATTTTGAAATTTCAGCTCAGGTCTTAGGATGGCATGCATTTTTTAGCCAGTGGCCACAACGATCAGAAAAGTATCTGCAAGCTCTGTAGTGTGTTCATATGACTTTAGAAATGTTTTGGGTCATTTTCTAAAATAGCAGGACCCCACCTCCCCAGTTGGGTTCAATCTGGAGGAAAGGGGATTGATGGTCCCAGGGGTTGGTGTGGGGTCTGCTGGTCTGACAGATGGGAAAGCCAGATGGATTTTACAGACACCTTTTAAGAGGTGTTTCTAAAACCAGGGCAGTTGGACTGATCTTCAAAATAAGTGCAAAGTGCTATAAAAGAATGCCTGCAAATCCCCCTGCAAACCTGGAGCGGGATCTGTGCTGCCCCAAGAGCAGCACCTGCTAAGCTCCTGGAAGATGCTTCTGATGAACACAGACGGAGCCCCCGGCGCTGGGAGCTTCCAGCTCTCGACAAACTGATTTTGTGTCCCTTGGCTCTGGGTTAGACCCAAAGAGGGCTCAATATCATCCTCAGCTGCATCATAAGCAGGTCCTATTTGCACACAAATTGCAGCCCAGCCTCCCTTTACAGGTGCTCTGGAAACTGCTTCAAAAATAAGTTTAAAAAGTGACTATGGTCAAATGAAAAATATGAATTTAATAACCCTAATAAGTTGGATGATTGCAAACATTAGCAAGCCTTTTGTACGTACAAAGTGGGTACCGCACGGATGATCCCTTGTGACCATGGAAGCTTGAGTTAGTCTCCTTTAAGGTGCTGGGCAGCCTCTAGCAAGCTACTTTGCCTCTCTGTGCCCCAGTGTGACTTCAGAGATGGGTTGTAAGTTGAGAAAGTGTAACTCATGGCAACTCTTTGTAACAGCTCACTCCTCAAACATACCGGGGACTGGGTGGGGTGTGATCCTAGTCAGACTTGGATAAGATACTTTCTTTCATCTTCTATTTCTCTTCTTCCCTTTCTCTGTTGTGTATTTCATTTAATCAGTCTTACACATGTGTGTGCAAAACGCACCCTGAAAGTTAGTTGTGAGTGTGTATGTGTTATTTATACCATGTCAGTTTTTTCTTTTTCCTTTTTTTTTTGGGGGGTGGGGGTACTAGGTTTGAACTCAGGGGCAATTTACCTCTGAATCACATCTCCCCAGCCCTTTTTATTATATCTATTTATTTACTTTTTTGAGATAGGGTCTCACAAAATTGCTGTGTCTGGCCTCAAGCTTGTGATCCTCCTGCCTCAGCTTCCTGAGTTACTGGGATTATAGGCATGCACCAAGTTGTGTTTTTCTAAAGTAAAATAATTAGCCTACATTCTGTATTGGAGGTGATCAAGCAAAATTTATTCTAATGTGTTAAACTAACAATAGTCAATTTAAAAATAAACACCCCCCCAAAAAAAAAAAAAAATCCAAAGAGAGTTTAAGTATATAAAAAAAAAAAGATTTTTTTTTTAAAAAAAAAAAAAAAGTGCTCCAAAGGACCTTATTTTTCCCCCAAGATATTATTATCTTGTTAAACAATATTGAAAATAAAAGTTACAAGTTATTTCATTAAAAAATAAATAGTCTGAGACAGCATAGTTAGATGAACAATGTTTTTGGAATTTGAGTAAGATAAGAAAAATTATTTTGTGGGCAGGTTTTGCTATATGGTGATTTCCAGTCATCTCTGAACCGTTTATTGCTAGATAAATCTCTTAGTTAAAAAGGATAGGGCTGGGTTGTGGGTCAGTGGTTGAGTGTTTGCCTAGCATGTGTGAGGCACTGGGTTCGATTCTCAGCACCACCTATAAATAAATGAATATATAAAAAAAAGGTCTACCAACATCTAAAAACTGTTTTTTTTTTTTTTTTTGTTTGTTTTTTTAAAAAATCAAGGAGAGATAGCCAAGTTCCTAAAACCATAAACTAAATGATTCTGAAGCCTCTTGAACGAAATTGTCAATAAGCTTCATTTGACCATCTTCCCTACAAGTACTGAAAGAAGCTAAATGAGTTCCTGAATTTATATTTGTATGACCCATATAGTAGTGTTTTTATTTCTTTTACTATTAAATGAAGTAAAACACATTGGGAATGGCACCAAAGAGTGACAGGCTAATATCACACTTAACAGCTGACGATGTATATGCATATATAAATATTCTTTTAGCATCGAGCATATTCTCAGATGGACATTAAGTGCCATTTGAGTTTTGACGGCTTCTTTTTCTCCCAGATCAGAGTGGTTTTATAACAACTTTTTAAATGTAAGGGGGAATATTCATTTCCCTCTTCATTTTTGCCATTTGGAAATCTCTACCTGGCTTACCCCTCTGAAGTATGAATATTAATGCTGTCCCTTATTGAACTGGTAGACTGTATTTGATGTAATCCATACAGAGTATAAAATTAATTTTTCACATCTCATAAAACCGGGTAGCTACCCTGGCTTTTTGTAGTTGTAAGTAGAATCAGCAATGTAAGATAATTTTTCTGTTTTATAGGCACTCATCTTTCCATGACCAAAATGACTTTCACACTTAAGACTATTTCAATCCAAAGAATATAATGGTGACAGGTAGCATTTGATTATCTGTGGCTCTGGAATTCTCGAGTGTGAAGTTAGCAGGCACCTTCAGGGCATGGCTTTTGGTTTCAAACCAGTACATCTGAGGACTTAAGATGTTCAGTTCAATGTCACTTAGTTAATAGCTCCACTGTTTTATTGTGTAGTTAGAAAAGTAAAGTTGTAAATCGGACTTAGCTGTGGCTTCAGGTTTTATACGTAGCTTCCCCTCTCCCTGCCTTTGTTTCCAAGAAGGAATGGTAAGACCTTGTGAATCGCAGCATCCGGCTTCTCTGTTGTTTCGAGAGTGGAATGGAATGATTTAATTTTTGAAAGCATCCCATCAGAAGAAGCTGCAGAGGAATAAAAGTGTTTCTTATGGCTAGTTATAAAATGCAGGGCTCCACATTCTGAAGATGTGGAGAATTTACAGAAGCTGACTTTGCCAAGCATCAGATTTAAGGCTTACCAGAAGGAAACCCTAGATCACCGGGTGGAAATTGGACTTCCCTGCAAGCAAAAAGAAATAAATAAAAAATAAAAAATGTAAATAAGGATGTAGAGGAAGGGCTATCTAATGGTTGAAAGAGCTGTGGTTTCAGTCTGCTCTGGGAAATTGTGGCGGGAAAGTAAAAAATACCCAGTGTAAGGGCACTGGGAGTCCTTCCAAAGGAGTTGGCATAGGTACCGCTAAGTTGCTGTACAAATGATGAAGAAATTTGAAACAATGAAGAGATCCAGAGAACAAGGAATGCTTTTGGCACTTCACTATACTGGCTGACAAGCTTTAAAAATATAATTATCTTAAATGAAGTGGGTATCATGGCTCAAGAGTTAGATTGCCTCATTTTAATGAGGATTTCTAGAGGAGCGCGTGGGGACCTTCCGTCTAGTTTGGTGGATGTTAGTAAACAAATATCTGTGGAAATTCTTAGCGATTTCCACCAGTTGCTAGGAAATTGCCTTGAATCTTTCTCCTCCAGTTCTTGGGTTTCTGATCCACCATCTTACCCTCTCCTTATCTGTATGACTCCAAATCCTCAGAGTCGATGGGGGAGAAAGACTGATTCCAAGGAGATTGCTTTTATTAAATCATTCCCACTGTCCAGGAAGGAAATTTAAAGTTCTTCTTGGTGGGTGTTAATGTACCGTGATCCTGATGAACTTCTTGAAATCATTTCGCTTCATTTTCCCCCACCAAGCATCCTGTTGAGAGGAATACGTTTAGATCTCCCAGGCATTTGAATACATAACCTTGCCTACTGAACTTGAACCTGTGCATGAGATGTGTCACTCATCACTCATCAAACACGGTCATGTACAAGAAGGTAGCCGCCGAGCTGGTTAGAACTCACTGCAGATCTTGTGCCTTGCAGACTGTCCAAGCTGCTCCCACACCAGCCTAACACCCCATGTCCGAGGTGGAAACAGCTACCGTCTCACAGATCAGAGCAAGGCATGTGTTCAAACAGGTCTCCGGCATCTTTAGGACCTGTGTGCTAAGTGTGAATCTGGTAATTTAAAGTGTGTGACTCTGACTCCCATCCAGCTGTCTGGCGGTTGTGTTCAGAGAGAAAACCAGCTAGCAACAGATTTAGACTGACAGGCTCCTTCCCCGGAGGCTGCCCTGCCTTCTGCCTCTCCCCAGAGGGGTTACGGAGGTATGGTGTTGATTGCTGTTCTTAACCTTTCCCGTAATATTATATTTCTTGTTGAAAGTACCTTTTGTGGTGTGTGAATATATTTAAGAGATGTGAAAACTTTAAAAATGACTTTTCTTTTGAATTATTAGGAGGAAAACTGTTTTTTAGGCTAACAGGAATTCAGGGTGACCTAAGATTGGTACAGATCTCTAGTGTTCACCCAGGACCCTGACTCAGTGACACTCTGCTTGCAATGGGGATTCCCACCCCCTCCTAACTCTTTTCCACAACATGCAAATACTATTTTTTGAGATGCACATGTAAAGGGATAGACTGAAATATTTTGCTTGAGAAACATTCTTGGGCTTGTGTATCACAGCCTTTGAACTCAAAATAATCTGCAAAATTCAATTAGAGACATGTTTGAAAGTTGGCTAAAGGCCCTCAAAATTCCTCAAAATTAACTACTTTGATAAATTTTGGGCTTCATACAATTTCCCCAAATTTGAAGCAGATTCCTGTGGTGGGATATTTGATAACTTTGAAATAGACATTTCCATAACTATGTTAAAGAGGAAAACAGAGCTGCTAGGTAGAACTGCTAAGGAATAAATTTTGGAAAAAAAAAATGTTTTTGGATAAGCAACTTGAGAAGGGATTCCTGGAAGCAGCAGGTTTGAAACTGGCCAGTAGGGGGGTGAAATGTGACCTTCTTGTGGTCATAGGTTGGGCCTGGGGATTAAAAGGACAAAAACCAGATGAACAGGAGAAAGCAGAGATTTTTACACATGCACACGAAATGACAGAAGCTAAACATTTATGTGTCAGGTTGAGCCAAGAGAAGCAGCTGTGGGAAAGTGACCACAGTCTACGTGGAGTCAAAGGGAAGCTGAGAGTTATTGAGCAGGACAGTTACGGAGTTCCCAGGTCCTGGCTGCTGTCTCTGGTGATAAGAAGGCAGCTATCTCCTGGTTGAGGGCAATTGTCTCTCGCAGAGGAGCTTTATCAACTTTTGCAAAGAAAAAGGGAGATCTCCATACCATGTTGCACCTGTTCTTTCTCAAATGTTTTTAGTTCAAAAAAATAAAAAGAAAAAACCATATTTGTCAGAAGACAAAATAACAACATATCAAGTTAGAGATCTAATTGGCTTTTATTTGTGACTCAGGAATTGGCCCAGTTTCATGGTACCAAGCAGAACGAGGGCTTCTCCAGGGAAGGGACCCAATGGTGGGTTTGGTGCCGTGGGAACAAGGAAGCAGAAGTGTGGGACACACACACACACACACACACACACACACACACTCTCTCTCTCTCTCGATTGGGCAACATCAGCTTAATTTTTTTGTCAGGCACTTGCTTCTTTAATGGCCCAGGTAGACTGGAGCCTCCTGATTTCAGGAAAACCTGGTTTCCTTGGGGATCTGTTTCCTTACGGGTTCGGTCTGCCCGTGTACCTTTGGCATGAGTGACTTCGCTTGCGTTTGGTCTGGTCTATGAGATCCTAGTATCAAAGTTCAGTCCCAAAATAATGGCCTCCCATTGCTTTTGTTTAAGTGGCATGTGGCAGGGGGTACTGGGGATTGAACCCCGAGATGCTTTACCACTGAGCTACATCCCCAGCCCTTTTGATTTTGAAGCAGTCTGGCCAAGTGGCAGAGGGTCTCACTACGTGGCTGAGGCTGGTCTCAAACTTGCGATCCTCATGCAAAGTGACCTAATTTGATAGGGCACATCTACCACCCCTGGCATGTGACCCTGCCACACACAGATTCATTCCCGTGTGTCCAAGCATGGCACTCGACCCGTTGGGTAAATAGTGATGTGAGATAAGTAAGCTTTAAGGTTGTCAGACTGTCTTGCTTGGTTGTCTTCTGATAGTTCCAGTCTCAGTCACATAGAAAGACCAACCTGTGATGTGACAAGGAGTGGAAGCTAGGGTTTCCAGAGCTCTGGGCACACTTTCCCTGACATACTCTATCCATATTCGATGAGAGCCAGAGAAGCCCCCAAAAAAGGTCTGCAGAAACCAGCCAGAAACCATGAACCAGGGAGGTAGACCAGCTGTCCCACCTCCTCCAGTCTCCAGGGTCTATTGAGGACCCTATGTGAATGTCTGCAGTTGACGTCACTGTCATATAAGATTGTGGGCCTTGTCTTATCCCATCTCACACATTTCAAATATTACTATTTATTTTTTAAATATTTGAAAGCTAAACACATCTGCCCAAATCCTTAGGCAGCCAGTTTTCAGCCTCTATTTGGAGGCTAAGTCGAGGTGTCTCTCACTGAGGACTAGAAATGTTGGTTGCAATATGAAGCAACTTGTCCCCTATCTAAAAGAGCAAAAGCACTTGAACTGTCTGCTCTCTGTACTTTTAGGGAAACAATTTCACAGAAGAATGAAGCAAAGCATTCCTACAAGGGGAGTTTAGACCCTAGTAGGTCTCATTGATTGTCAGTTTGCAATGGTCAGAGTTGAAAACTGATGTTGTACAAATATGAGTGGCAGCATTGCTGACACAGAATTCAATAAATATATTTTTCCATACCGGAGTAATCTGGTTTAATAACATATAATTGTAGTTACTGGTTTTACTAACATATTTAATGCCTTTAAATTAAGGCTGTAAAAATCATGCATACACCACTGTTGAAAGGGATAAGTTGGTCATTTCTTTTTTCTCTCTTTTAAAAGTTCATGTCCACCTGCACTGATTAATGAAGCCAATGGGGTCTGCACGTGATTTTATCATCTTCGAGGGATAAAAAAGCTGGTTTCGTTTCCACTTGGTTTTGACCACAAGACACAGCCTAAGTTCTGTTTAGTTCTACACTAAACACTTTAGGAGGTATGTGTGGTAAAGAGACGAGGAATATGGTAATTTGGTGTTGGAGTTTAGTCATTTTCCTTGTGTCCCTGGGCAGCTGATGGAATCAACAGGTGGCCAGTCTCCAGCATCGCTGGCCTAGATTCATTCATTTATTTTACCATCTTTTATAAAATCCTTACTCTTCACCCTATTCTTGGGTACAGGGATTCAATCCTAACAAAACAACCCGGGTGTGGTGGTGCAAGCCTGTAATTCCAGCACTTGGGAGGCTGAGACAGGAGGATCGAGAGTTCAAAACCAGCCTCAGCAACATAGCAAGGCCCTAAGCAATTCAGTGAGACCCTGTCTCTAAATAAAATACAAAATAGGACTGGGGATGATGTGGCTCAGTGGTGGAGTGCCCCTGGGTTCAATCCCCAGTACCAAAAAAAAAAAAGAAAGAAAGTCATTCTCCTTATGGAAGTTTGTGTAGTCTAATCGCATAGACCCCCAAGAGGGAGAGGGAGGACAGTTTCAGGTGGGCCAGGGGGTAGGTCTTCTCTCTTCTCACTGTTTCCCTTTGGCTCTTGCCTCCAGCTGGACGTGCTTCTGTGGTATCCGAGTCGATTCCACAGTGGACAGGTGAAAGGAAGCAACAGAGCCATTCCCAGGATTCTGCTGGGAACCCAAGATGTGGGCCTAACCCACCTAAGCCCTTAAAGCCACTCTGAGTTTGAGGGAAGGTTCTTTGTTAATTAGGCCATAAAGTTTCTAAGGCTTTAGTAACTCTGCTTGTTTTACTGCAGGGAAGGAAGCTGGGCCCCTGCCCACCCCACCAGCCTCTCATTCCTCAGGGGATCTCCTGTCCCCATGCCTTACATGCTCCAGCTGACCAAAATGACGCAGATGAAACCCATTTGTAACTAGGGCAGGGAAGCCAAAGCTCCCTGGGACGTGGTCTTACGTAGGGTTGAGTACATATGTGGGGAAACAGTTTGAGTTTCTGGAAACAAGATATTTTATAACTGCAAAGTGCTGTTTCTATTAAAGATGATAATTTAGAAGTAAATATCACAGCAACTAAGTGCAAAGCAGCTTTTAGTGCACTGTTTCCATTTCAATGTGTAAAAAGGAAATTGGTACTAAAATACATAGTGCCTGTCAGCCTGGTGATTTCTGCCCCCCACGTCCACTGGCTTTTCTCGCCCTCCAGACTTCCCTGGTAACTCAGGTGCTTACCTAAGTTCTGAAGTAGCCGGTGAGAGAGGCGTACTGTGTAGTTGGCCATGAAGGCTAAGCATGCACTGTGGAGTGAATGATTGCGTGGATGTCTGATGTCCTATTTTCAGAAGCACAAAGTAGTGGTGCTTATCACCAAAGAGACGCCGCTGTGTGATCCTAGGAGGCCGCAAGAGGGGTACTGGCTACTGCTTGGAGCCTCCAGGCACAGTGGTCTCCCCACTCCACTGCCGGAATTGAACACAGCCCTCAGGGGTTACGTCATCACGACTGACTAGGCAGCTCATCTGCTGCCAGGGTTGGATTTGGTTTGCATATGGCCTGCCTGAGTAGTTATCTTAGACACACAAACACACACACAGAAATATGCACATGAGTTATTATATGTACACATGCATTTCTGTGTGTATATATACACACATAGGCATACATGCAGATAGTATAGATATATTAGTGGTTGTATATGAATGTGTATGTGTGTCTATATACACATGCATACCTAGTGGATATACATTCATGTGTGACTTAATGCTGGAATACATTTTTTGATATGTACCATCCATCAATTCTTCATTAGGCAAACATTATGGACTAGACTTATCCCAGAGAAGGCTTTTATTTATTTATATTTTGCAGTGCTGGGGATTGAACCCAGTGCCTTAGTGCTTGCAAGGCAGGCACTCTACCAACTGAGCTACATCCCCAGCCCCCAGAGAAGGCTTTGACATCACTAGGCAATATGATTTTCTGGGACCATTGTCAATTATGTGCCCCATCAATGATTGAAACATTATTGTATTGTGCATCATGCTGTGTGTGTGTGTGTGTGTGTGTATGTGTATTTATAGATGCATGTGAAAGATAGAGAATATATGGTACATATTATATTTAACATAACAATAGAATATATAATTACATATTATAAATATTGGATTATATATTGTACAATATATAATCTATATAATGCATAAAAGTATATATGTATTCTTTCTATGTATTCTATTTATTTCTCACTACTAATAGCCATTTAGTTGAATTAACCCAAGAATTGTAGTACAGAACATAGCATGTTACATTGCTGATGTTGAAAACATCAGATGTCTCATATAAAAGTGATGCCAAGGTCCTAATATTGATGCCCTAAGGAATTCCAGGGCTGGGGATATAGCTCAGTGGGTAGAGTGCCTGCCTTGCAAGCACAAGACCCTGGGTTCAATCCCCAGCAATGCAAAAAAAAAGGAATTCTATATACCTACCAGTCCACCCTGCCCCCCACAGCAGGTACCTTATGGGAGAACGAGTATGACTTCATCTACAGGCTCTGTAGTTTCCATATCTAGAAACTTTACCTTCTTATGCAAAACAGTAGCATGCTTCCAACCGATGTAGCATTTTAAAGTTGAAGATGTATCCTTGGTATTAACAAGCTGGTTGCCTTTTCCACAGAGACTCTGGAAAAGGTGTAGTCTTAAGTATCGATTTAGCATCTCTCTTAACCTGACATCAATATTAAGGTCTCAGCCTCACTCTCCTATGAAAAAGCTCACGTGTTGCGCCCTGCATTAAAATGAATTCAGCAGCAGAGTACGTATTATCTGGTCTTACATTTCTTTTCTGGTGTTAATTTGATGCCCTGGGCCTTCGTTATAAGGGATTTGTGATTTCAGTTACTCAAAGGTCCAAGCTGGAGAGAGTGAAACTGGTAGGAAAGGACTGAGGGAGGTGCTTCTCAGAGATGAGCATGCAAAAATGCAGATTCTGACTCAGTGGTAGGAAGCAAGCGGTGAAGCTTCAGATGCTGAATTTGTAATCGGTTCTCATGTGACATCAGCCTTGGGGGCAGGCAGATAGCAATTGGAGCAAGGGTAAAGGTGAGCTGAAATCCTTTATTTAACCCACGGTGAATTGAACTAAGAAATTCTTGCTGGGCTGGGGTTGTGGCTCAGTGGCAAAGTGCTGACCCAGCACATGTGAGGCCCTGGGTTTGATCCTCAGCACCACATAAAAATAAAATAAAGGTATTGTGTCCACCTACAACTGAAAATATACATATATTTTTTTTTTTTAAAAGAAATTCTTCCTTGTGGATCCTTTTTCTTCTTGGTTTCACTGTACTTTATTTGAAATCAGCAGAGGAAATGAACTAGACTAACCATTCCATCAACCTGTCCAGGGAGAAGTTTGCATTTCACTTGGTTTTGCGCCGTGACATGCCCTTCTCTCCTAAATCGACCTGGTAATGCTTGGTCCCAGTCGGTGGTTAGTCATTTCAAGTCAGGAGAAGTAAAGGATTTTGAAGGTTGCAGCCAGGATGGATGCTCTCTGCAGAATCTTGAAAACTCAGGTGTACACTGGAGACCAAGAGGATCTGCTGCACATGGAATGTTCTGGAAGGTTATGGAAGACGCTCTTGTTTGTGTCTTCTATCCTGTGGCTTATGAAAGTGAAATGCTGGCTTTTCTAATAAACACACCCTCCGGGTTCCCGTGCGCTGTTGATTTTCCCTTGGCAACGTTACAGATTATGTGGCTGGTGGTGGAGACCGCTCTTGAGAGGCAAGAATCTTTTTTCTTTTTTTTTTTCTTTTAAACTTTTCTCCATGTGTGACATGGTGACAGCCACCATGGGAATGGGGAAAGATAGAGCAATTTTTCAGAGTCCATCAAATGAAGGTGCATTCAATGTTGCAACTTAATGAAAGTGGCTTCACTGAGACATGTGTCAGGGTCTTTGGTGATGCAAGTGTGGAAGGATCTTTACTGAAAGATTTATGCCTCTAGCCTGGATTTGAGCTGATGGGACTTGACCTTGGCTTTGAACTTGCAAGAGGTTACTCCCTGTAATGAAATCCAGAGTCCCTATGAAGAGGTGTTCAGAGAGGAAGGCAACTGAGAGTAAACAGCCTCACAGACCTTCTCCAAGAAGAGCAAGTAGCATCATCTGCCAGGTATCTTTAGTTTTCTTCTACCCAGAATCCCCGTTATCAATGGGTAGATTTTTAAGGCAGTCACTGGGGTAGATGCTCAGACATGAAAAGGAATGACTGACTGATTTATTTTCAGTTTTCAACCAAATGACCTTTGTGGTATAAATGCACGCAAAACTCACGCCAATATGTTTGAAATTTCTATTGCAAAACTTATTCTGAATGTATGCATAGTTACCAAGGCAGAGGAGGGATAGAGACCTATGATCACTGGGTACTGAGTTCACAGTTGGTTAGGAGCAAGAAGTCTGTGAGCTAGTGCCCAGGAGGGGCAGTGCAGATGACAATAATGTACTGCACATTTCAAAAATCTAGAAGAAACCGGGCGCGATGGCGCATGCCTGTAATCCCAGTGGCTTTGGAGGCTGAGGCAGGAGGATCGCGAGTTCAAAGCCAGCCTCAGCAACTTAGCAAGGCCCTAAGCAACTCAGTGGGACCCTGTCTCTAAATAAAATACAAAATAGGGCTGGGGATGTGGCTCAGTGGTGGAGTGTCCCTGGGTTCAATCCCCAGTACCAAAAAAAAAACCAAACAAACTAGAAGAAAGGATTTTGAAAATTTCCACCACAGAAAAAAGACAAAGATTTGAGATAAATGTGTAATCTGATGTGAACACCATCCCGTATCTGCATGCATCGAGACATCACATGGTTCCACCATTAATATGTATCATTTCTATGTTTTTATGTATCACTTAAAAATAAATTTTCTTAAAAAGACAAATTATAGAAAGGAAAATGTCAACCAAATATTTTTATGAACAGCTCTTTTGAGTTAGAATTTTTATGCCTTAGGATTAACACATTCAGTGTGCAATTCAGTGTTTTTAATATATTGACAGAGTCATGCCATTATTACCGCAATCAATTTTAGAATATACTCAGCATCCCCCAAAGAAACCCCTCCCTAGCCCTTGGCTAACTTGAAGCTACTTTCTCTCTGGATTTACCTATTTTGGATACTGAATTTAAAGGGAATCACATAATGTGTGCTTTTTGTGACTGGCTGTTGCCACTTAGCTTCCTGTTTTCCTGGTTCATCCATTCATCCATCCTGGTACTGCAGTATGAATTAATGCTTCAGTTTTTTTTTTTTATTTTGGGGTTTGTTTTTTGTTTTTTGGTACAAGGGATTGAACGCAAGAGTGCTTAACCACTGAGCCACATCCCCAGCCTTTTTTAAATATTTTATTTTGAGACAAGGTCTCGCTAACTTTCTCACTCTATTGCTGAGGCTGGCCTCAAACTTGTGATCCTCTGCCTCAGCCTCCACAGTCATTGAGATTAGAGGAATGTGCCACCATGCATGTCTGCTTCTTTCCTTTTTCAGTCCCAGTAATATTCCAGTGTTTTGGATGTATCACATTTTGTTATCTGTTGTTCAAGTGATGGATGTTAGAGTTGTTTAGAACTTTTTGTCTATTATCAATAATGCCCCTATGAATATTATTGTACAGTTTTTGTATGAACATATACTTTGGAGTAGAATTGTTGGTTCTGAACCAAAGATATTTAACCAATATATATTTAAATTTCAGCAACTCTGAAACAGTGTTTTTCTCAAAAGAATATTTTAAGAGCTGCAAAAGAAAATGCTTCTCAGTAAATAGTTTGCTCATCTGAACCAAGAATCTGTCTTCTCTATTTCAGTCTCTATTAAGTGACTTGTCACTTAAACTTCTAGTTCCTCATGAATTTCAATAGCGAAACCCCTTCCGAGGATTAAGAACATGAATGCCAGGCAGAGAGTTACCTTGTTTGTTTCATGAAAAGTGAAACAAAAAATGTGTCCTTTCCACTTATTAAGAGAAAGACATAGGCAACCTGCATAAGAAGCATTTGCAAGCTAGTTTAGTTAGCACAACAGGGGGGAAGAAAATCTAATTTGATCTCTGCTCAACATTTGGAGGCTTAAAACGTGATTGGCAAGAAAGGAAATTGTGGGTCAGGTTTGTTAACCATTCTGTAAAATTCAGAGGTTGTAGATGCAAAAGGGTCAAGCTTGAATTTCATCATCTTTCCATGTGCCAGTTGACATAATAAAACATTGAGCATTCCCATATTGGAGTTAGATCTTTACTGGGTAACTTGAACTTGAACACCAAGCAAGGGGGAGCCCGCCTCCCTGAACCTGGGTAGCAGTTTATTCATGCACCATGTGCCTTGGAAGTCTGTGTCAAATGAAGCTGGTGAGCACCCTTGTGGATTTCCTGTTTTGGAAGTATTCAGTGGGGACAGCCAGCTCTTTTTCCAATTGGAAATAGGTTAGAGGAAGGTTGTAAACGTGAATTCTCTGCGAGGAACAAATAAAGATATTCAGATATTTCCAAAAAACAAAAACAAGCAAACAAACAAAAAAATTCCATTTGACCTGAATCCTAAAAATGAGTCTGAAAATACCAACTGATTCCATATCATCAATATTGCCTGTAAATTTTGAGTCAGTGGAAGATGCTTTTCAATTTTGAAGTATCTGTGAATGGCACGAGGTTTCATCGAATGTGCTCCCAAATCAAACAAGCTGTATGTTACTTAAACGCAAGTTATCGACACCCCTTTGTTGTGCCTTTCATATTATGGTAATGTCGCAGAGTATCAAGCACAAAAATACAGTGGTTTACATTTTGCAGAATCTCCTCACTGCCGTTTTCTTTGATTTTTCAATTCAGAGAGATCAAGGTTTTCTATTTAATAAGCGTTATTACCAACAAGTATGTGATGTGGAGGACAATTGCTATCAAATGCTGGCTTCTCAGGCTGTTGAAGAATGTGGCAGATGAGCTAAGGAAGGAAAATGCCAATCGAATATTATTTGTCTGTTTTCTGTGTGATGTACAAATACACAGACACACCGTGTCACCTAGAGAAAGAAATTAACAATGTGCCCCGTGCCCACCCCCCCAGTGCTAATCCAATTTAAGTTCTTTTTTTTTTTTTTTTTTAACTAGGGATTGAACTCAGGGGCACTCGACCACTGAGCCACATCCCCAGTCCTAGTTTGTATTTTATTTAGAGACAGGGCCTCACTGGTTGCTTAGGGCCTCACTTTTGCTGAGGCTGGCTTTGAGCTCTCAATCCTCCTGCCTCAGACTCCCAAGCTGCTGGGATGACAGGCATGAGCCACTGTGCCCTGCAGAATTAAAAGATCTTAACGGGCATGCTTCTTATCACATGTCTTACAACACATCAATTAAGACTGAATCAAGGACTGGGGTTGTGGTTCAGTAGGAGAGCGTTTGCCTAGCATGTGTGAGGCACTGGGTTCCATTCTCAGCACTGCATATAAATAAATAAATGAATAAAATAAAGGTCTATCAACATCTTAAAAAAATATTTTAAAAAATTGAATCAGGGTCAGCCCTGGACAAAATTATGCAGTATATATTGCACCCTTTAGTGAGTTTTTTATATATAATTTTACCCTTAAAAATTGCACCCCTTCCTGAAACCAGGGTTCTATTACCCAGCTTCCTGCTCTTCTCCCTCCTCATGCTCCCCTTTTTGTTCACCTTCTCATTATGCTATGCAAACAGGTTCTTAGGACACTGTTTCAAGCCAGCCTTGGGGGTGCACCTGTTTAATCCAGTGACTCAGGAGGCTGAGGCAGGAGGATCGCAAGGTCAAAGCCAGCCTCACCAACTCAGCGAGGCCCTACGCAAATTAACCAGATCCTGTGTCAAAGTGAAAAATAAAAAGGGCTGGGGATGTGGCTCAGTGGTGAAGCTCCCTGGGTTCAATCCCCAGTAACAAGCAAAAACAAAAACAAAAAACAAAGAAGACTATTGCTTGAATAGTTCATAGATTCAGAAAAGAAGATGAAACTAAAATTTCTACAACACATCAAATCTTTTCTCCTAGGCACTACAGCAAGTTTAAAATACATTCTTTACTGTGCTTCACATTTTCCTGAATGACAAGCAAGTATCAAATTACCACCCATGAGCCGGGCGTGGTGGCGCACTCCTGTCATCCAAGCGACTTGGGAGGCTGAGTCAGGAGGATCGTGAGTTCAAAGCCAGCCTCAGCAACTTAGCGAGGCCCTAAGCAACTCAGTGAGACCCTGTCTCTAAATAAAATACAAAATAGGGCTGGGGATGTGGCTCAGTGGCCGAGTGTCCCTGAGTTCAATCCCCGGTTCCAAAAAAAAAAAATTACCACCCATGTTTTCCATCAGTGATTGTTGAAAATCAAAGTGGTCAGACAGGACTATTGAAGAAAAGAGCTTCATGGAAAAAGACCTTTTAAAACATCTTACTTTACACACAGGAGGAAAGGAATTCAGGAAAGACTACATTTCCTTCTCAGAAAACTTAATTTCTCAAGTGTAAGTGAAAATCATGGTAAATATGCATTGCAGAAAAGTAGATGTTTTGAAAAAAATCACTAGAGCAGTATTCCTGTTAT
>JAJEJO010003466.1:0-17915 GCA_020662805.1 Glaucomys volans | reverse complement strand
CTGAGGCAGGAGGATCGAGAGTTCAAAGCCAGCCTCAGCAACTTAGCAAGGCCCCAAGCAACTCAGTGAGACCCTGTCTCTAAATAAAATACAAAATAGGGCTGGGGATGTGGCTCAGTGGTTAATCACCCCTGGATTCAATCCCTGGTACCAAAAATAAACAAATAAACTGAGCCGTTAGAGCAGTTAACTAATGAAGGAAATATAGTTCTATAAAAAGCAACACATTTAATGTTTTTTTTCTTTAAACATGGGTTACTAGAAGAAAAGTTATACATTTATATAAGAATAAATATTCCACTTTCAAAAAGCATAATTTACCAAATGTACATGAAAATTTTGGGTACATATTAATTACAGAAAAATAGTTTAGTTTCTTAAGAAAGTAACATTAGCAGGGTTCACGTTCTTTCCATTATATTTTTAATTGATGTACTTCTGTATTTCAATAGAGAAAATGCATATCTTCCTGGGGGTATTTTCCTTAATACTTAAATAGATAGGCATATATCCATGGTATGGAGGACTGGGAAAGGAGATCCTGTTTTTCTCAAGAAAAGGTGGGACTCAGGCTCTCCAAGTTCATGAACAGCCCAGAACATGTGAGTGAGTCACCATCTTGATCATGGGTTTGGATAGTCATGGTAGGAACCACTACGTTTTGAATCCTGCCTCCTCTCTGGACCTTCTCTGTGAACTCAGACATGTGACTTGACCTTCTCCAGATGGTGCAAGATGGATTGGCTCCTGCTTGGACCCCTTCTTCTTCCTGCATTCCTTGGAAGGAGGCTGCTCCCAGCTCTCCTGGTGCAATATGGGTCTTGTCCTCTGCAGGACTGGGGGACATGGTGGTGTGCATGGTGGCGTGCACTCCGGATTCCTTCTGGCCATCGCAAGCCTCCTGGCACTGCTCTGTAGCTGAGGATTGTGACCGGAGAGCCTTGACCCTGATGCATCCTTTAATCTAAATGTCCTCTGAAGTTTTAATTGGTTATTCTGTCTTCCTTTCTGCTTCTTGTTCTGCCACCTTCGAAGTCTTGGTCAAGAGTCTCAGCTTTACTCTTGAGCTCTGATACTAAATGAAGGAAAATCTTTCACTGTGGTTATTGTTGTCTCTGTGGAAAATATGCTTAGAGTTTGAGGATGGTGAGTTTAGGAGACTGTATTGGAAATATCTTTGGAAGGATTCGGTATCTTAAATGAGAAATGGTGTTGGGGGGACACAATCTTCCTACTACATGTTCTATCTCTTCAAGTAATGCAGATTCTGTAAAACACCTTCTCCATCCATGGCACAAACTGGATCTGAATATTGCTCCTATCTCTACCCATGATTTTCTTGAGGATTTTTAAAAATCCAATTACTGCCGGAGGCAATGGTGCACGCCTGTAATCCCAGCGGCTCAGGAGGCTGAGGCAGGAGGATCGCCAGTTCAAAGCCAGCCTCAGCAACTGAGCGAGGCCCTAAGCAACTCAGTGAGACCCTGTCTCTAAATAAAATGCAAAATAGGGCTGGGGATGTGGCTCAGTGGCCAAGTGCCCCTGAGTTCAATCCCCAGTTCCAAAAAAAAAAAAAAAAAAAATCCAATCACTATTCATTTTTTGAAAGATAGTTTTGCCGGTGTGTCTTCCAAGAGCTAGTTGTCCAACAGATACTTTCCACATTGACCTACCAAAGAAGAGAGCAAGGTTCTAAGTAACTTGGTGAGTGAAGTTTGAATGTTTCTCCTCTGAGCAAAGATACATATTTGAAGTGACATATATTCTGATTTTCCTGACTTGATTTGTAAGTTCATTGGTATTTATGATAGTTTATCTTTCCCTATTGAATACTTCCTTCAAGTCTTTCTACAACGCTCCTTCCTATTTACATTTTTTTCTGTTTGCAAATAGAGATCTCTTCCTGGTGTTTCCTCTCCCTTCTGAGTTTCAGTTTTCAATTTTCTTTTATTTCTTCACGGGCTTTTCCACTGTCTTTTCTAAAACAATCAATGTAATTTCAGGTGTTTGTTTTTCTTCCCAACTCTAGCCTGAGCTGGGTAAATGTTCAGACCATCACTGAAGTTGAGACCCACCCTCTCTCCCTCCAGAGCTTGGCTTCCTTTCCAGCTGTCCTATTCAGTACTGAGCTCACGTTCACGTTCATGGGTGGGTGGGCTAGCTCTTCGTACTGCAGACCCCTAATGCATTCTGAACGGGGCTGTCAGAGGAGCCCTGCTTCCTTATGTCAGACCTGGAGAGGAGCTTTGCAAGACTTAATTGTTTTATATTTTGATGTTATACTTTCCAATATGTTTTTGAACATTTGAGTGACAACTGAGAACCTTTTTCTGCCTGAGCACAATGCAGACCCTCTCAAAACATATTAAGTCAAAAAGATCTCATTAGCACACTTTCAGAATCGTGGAGATTGATTTTTAAGCACAGATTAATCTGGAACTCTGACATCTTGGTAGCCCGAAGAAATCTGCCACTCTCTTGAAGCTGCGTTTTTGAAAACTTCAAACACCAAGTCCACCACTTTGCTATTAGTGGTGCCCAACATCAATGAGTGGATTTTCTGTATCACCGGAAACAGCAGGAAACTTAAGACCTCCATACCACCATCTTGCTTGTGGAGCCTCATTTTCTTTAGAGAACTGTCTAGAGAATTGCAAGGCAGGGATTTAAGGGTGAAGAAGTTCAGATCTACATCTCCCATCCTATAACTCAAAGACGACATTTATATATCAGGGAAACTTTAAAAAACCATCTAGATCTATGGGTAAATTTCAACTCTACAAAGTTCAGCTGGGAGGAAAGTTTACTCAAATGTGGTTTCCCAACTCTTTTTTTAAGCCTAATCCTCTTGCTTCTAGGCTGACTCAGATTTACAAAGCTACAATCACTATCAGACTTCCCCAACGACTGTTGGTGATATTTGATTTCATAAGCCAAGACAATTTTTTTTTATTTAATTCATTGTTTCTTAAAGAGCTTGACCCAAAAGCCAGTGTCCTATGCAGAAAATATTAAATTAGCATTCTTAAATACAGATCATAGAAATGGTAGACTCCATATTAAATTAGTGTTCTTGAATACATATCATAGAAATGGTCATATCAAAGAAGAACACTGAAGTTTGAGCCTTCAAATAATAAAAACAAAAATAGTTTAAGACATCAGAGCCTATCAAAGTTTCTAGGTCAGCAAAAATAGCTCTCTTCTTCCTCTTTTCCAGAAGTGTGACATTTTATATCTGGTTAATGAACTAGAATATGGGGAAGAGCCCAGACTTGGGAATGCGATTCTATAGTTTAGACCTTAGCTTCGGAGCTAGACCAGGGTGACCTTGAGAAAGTGACTCGGATTTTCTTATCCTTATTTTTCTCATCTATAAAACGAGGTGAAAAATAGTATCTGTAACATGGGATTTTTATGCCTTTTGAATGAGTGGTACATAATTAATTCTCCTTAACCAACAGGAGCCTGCCTGGATTGAATGCCACTCTGGTGCATGTGAAGATACTGGGGATTTCTGAATTAAAAATTTAAAAAATTTTTTGGTTGTTATTATAGATGAACAGAATGCCTTTATCTTATTTGTTTATTTTTATGTGGTGCTAAGGATCAAACTCAGTGCCTCACACCTGCCAGGCAAGCGCTCTGCCACTGAGCTACAGCCCCAGCCCGAGACTATGTTTTTTATGCACATGGGTTCTATAGGGGAGACTTAAAATATCATGAACTGCTTGTTTCCAGATACTTTGTTAGTACAGGTATCAAAATGACATCATTAGGTGGAATTCTGTCTCTGATGACAGATACATGCTCCAGTTACATAGGTCCCAGGAATCCATTGGGATAGAAGCTATGGGTCAGAGTTGGTAGTTCTGAGAACGTGCCTGGGAAGTCTGTGGGAAACATCTGCTGCAGATGCCAGGACTTAAGGTTGCAGGGAACTCAGGTTCCTTGAAGTTTTGCATGAGCTCTAGCTGTAATTAATCCTATGATCACCAGGATAACTCAATGCCCTTGACCACTGAGCCACATCCCCAGCCCTATTTTGCATTTTATTTAGACACAGGGTCTCACTGAGTTGCTTAGCACCTCACTGTTGCTGAGGTTGGCTTTGAACTCGGGATCCTCCTGCTTCAGCCTCCTGAGCCACTGGGATGACAGGCATGAGTTTTAAACTATAATTATGCAGTGACAATGCTGCTTATATTCCATGGAAAGTGTTAGCACATTATTTACCATGAGCATCTGCTTAACTAAGACACTTCCAGGGAACTTGGACTCTTGGGGATCCAGCATATCTGATTCATTCTTCCAACTAGGTACCTCCTGAAGATTCGGAAGTACCTTGGTCTCTAGGACCAAGATCATGAGGATGTTCACAAGCATGGCTTATAGTTGCCATCCACAGACCAGTTCTTCCTTCCACACATACGTGGATACATTGTAACTATCCATCTCAGTAACTGCTCCTGAAGATGTGAGCAAGCTCAGCAGAATGAGGGGCATCTTCAGTAAAGCTCCCCATTTCTTCCTTCCCCCATTTCTTTCTCCATGAGTGAATGGTGTAAGTTGAATGGAGTCTCTTGCAAATTCATGTTGGAAGGACAGCCATTCTGTTCACCAGAAGAGACCCTTGTTTAGCCAGGCCTGGTGGTGCACACCTGTAATCCCAGTGGCTCGGCAAGAAGATCGTGAGTTCGAAGCCAGCCTCAGCAACTCAGTAACTCAGTGAGACCCTGTCTCTAGATCGAATACAAAAAAAGGGCTGGGGATATGGCTCAGTGGGTGAGTGCCCCTGAGGTCAATCTCCAGTACCAAGAAACAAAAAGGAATAGGCCCTTGTTTGGAAATGGAGTTACTGCAGATGAAATTAGTTCAGAGAACATGACATAGGGTCAGGGTGGCCCCTGCTCCACTATGACTCATGTCCTTATAAAAAGAAGAAATTTGGGCATAAGTAGATACCCAGGAAGAAAGTCATATGAAGGTTGGAGTTAGTCCATCCCAAGCCCAGGATGCACAGGAAACTAGGTAGAACTCCACATCATGTACAACCACAAGAATGGGATCCTAATTGGAGTAAGTTCTACTCCATGTATGTATAACATGTCAAAATGCACTCTACTGTCATGCATCTCTAAAAAGAATAAATTTTTAAATTTTTTAAAAATGAAGCTAGGTGGAAACAGATCTTTCTCCAGGGCCATGAGAGCTGTTCAGCTCCTAATACCTTGATCTGAGACCTCCAGGCTGCAGAACTTAGGTACAGTTCGCTTCTCTTGTCTATAACACTGAGCTAGTGTTCCTGGGTTACACATGCAGGTTACACATGCCCTGGAAAACACATGCAGGAAGAACCTCTTCTCCACGGGGTAAGGCCATTCCCCATCGACTTCACAACACATATTAGACATTTCTCTGTGTTGCTGAATGTGTCTCTACATTATTCCTAACAGTTTTAGCATACAGTGCTTTCCCAGATTTAAAAAAAAAAAAAACTCTGTTTGCAAATATGCATTAGTATGCTGACTTGTCTCTAATATTATGGTTTTAACTTCAGCAGATTGGTGTTATAATCTACTTTGATTTGAAGCTGCACTTTGAAGTACTTGCTAATTTACATAACTTTTGCTTTATAGACTTATTTTATGTGTAAGTCTTTAATGCAGGCTATTTTTTTTCCAAATAGGAATGAGTAAAAAAAATAGATATGTAGAGAGTTATTTCCCTTTTTTGTATATTTTCACCTAGTTTTTGACTCTATGCCTATGTATTTTACATAGTTCAAATGTACGTGTACATAGAGACTCATGTATTGTTCTGAACATTTGATTTATTATTCAGTGTTTACAAACATATTCTGTTTTGTATCACCTTTATGAAATATTTTGAATTAGTAAACAGTATCTCATCAAGTGTATATACGTCAAATTTTATTAATATAAGTATTCCCCATTACCATTATTGAACCTTTTTTTCATATTCCTTTCTGATATTGGAATTTACTCAAATACCTATTAATATTCTAACCATAAGAAGTACAGGTCAAAGGTTATGGATTTTGTTGATTTTTTTCAGTAATTATTTTCATAAGGATTGTTCATATACAAGACAATTGTGAAATTGATTAATTTAGGATGGCAATTTATTCTTGAAATTACTCTAACTCAGCAGTTTGAAAACCAGTAATAAAGGAATAAGATCCAATTCTTGTGCTGAATTTCTTTTTTGCGGGGGGCATGCAGCTAACTGGGATTGAACTAGGGGTACTTAAACCCTGAGACCCATCTCCAGTCCATTTTATGTTTTATTTTGAGACAGGGTCTCGCTAAATTGCTTAGGGCCTCACTAAGTTGCTGAGGCTGGCTTTGAACTTGTGATCCTCCTGCCTCAGCCTCCAGAGTCGCTGGGATCACAGGTGTGCATCACTGCACCCAGCTCTTATGCTGAATTTTAGGATTCAGAATTCTGAGGTTCAAATATTGCATACTGTGTCAGGTGAATGCTTTACCTGTCCACGTGAACTTCAGCTTCCCACATACCTGCAATACAAGGCTTTGTCTTTGGAATCTCTCTCTCCATTGGCATGTTTCTTGGGGGAAAATGTAGAATTTTCTTAGTCTGTCAACCTTAGTACTTTCCCCTTAATTTCCATCTAAGATAATAATCTTGAGGAAAAAACACTATTTGGAAAATGCCCTAGGTGTAATCCCCAAAGAGATCCCGTATATGGTGTCTACATTATTTAAACTTAGAAAAAAAAAGAATGTAGCCTTTTGTCCTTGACCAGAGAGACCCAATGCAAAAATCAATAAGGCATTCTCGTTTCATGAAACGTGCCTTCCTTTTATCTTTGTACAATAAAGGAAAACATATGAAATTAATATTATAAGTGAACAGATTCCCGAGCTTGACTCCTTGATGCTCAACAGCTGCATAACTTCAAAGATTATATTGAATCCTTTTATTAAAATAAGGCAGTATTTTTTTTTTCTTCTGACAATTGCCGTTCTAGAATGGGAAACGGTTCGCATCAACAAATGCTATTTTTCATACAGGGGTGGATCCCTGATCCAGAGTTGCAGATCTTGGGTTTTGTTTAGCTTTGGGATTATTTGCATATGCATAATGAGATATCCTGGGGATGGAGGATGCAAGTCTAGACCATGAAATTCTTTTATGCTTTACATACAGTTTATACACATAGCCTGAAGTTAATGTCCAATATGGTATCTTTAACGCCTCCTGTACCTTGGGACCTGCCCCATGAGGTCATGCATGGAATTTTCCACTGGAGTTACTTTGTTGGCAAGCAGTAAGTTTTGAATTTTGAAGCATTTCAGATTGGGGTCTGGGATTTGGATTAGTTCTCCGCCTTTACTATAAATGGTAACTGATCACTCAGCTCTTGCAGATTTAAGAGGGGACCTGAGTTACCTTTTATTTTCCTTGCAGACTCAATAATTATACAGAATGTCTTTAAATAAATAAAGTGGCAGAGGAAGGGAACATAGACCTTCACCTCTATTATCAGTTTGTACATCAGCAGGTATATTGTGAGCCAAATAACAGATGGTTGGAAAGATTGAGAATTTTAAGAATTATCCAAAGAAGCCAGCATACATGATCTGTTGTACGATTTCTTTGTCTTCCTTTGAGGTTGTATTTCTCTCTGTGACTAGCAGTGAACTTGAAGGGGGGTGTGGGGCCTTATAAGTGCACCCAGTCACGTCCTGATTACACGAGGTTGCGTCATGTTGGTTGGCACTAATCGGTTTAGTCTCCAGGCAGCTAGTTTGGACCCCTGAGTACTCATTTGTCTTGCAACAAAATAAAAAGTAGTCAGTTGGGAGAGAGGAGGTGTGTGGCTGAACTTCAGAGAGGAGAGAAGAGGGTGGGTATAGGATTGTTCTGCATCCGCTGCTGCAAGAACTGGATGTGATCTCTTGCTGGTTATTGCTGTGTTGATAATTTCTTGGAAAAAAAAAAAAAAAAAAAAGAAGTGGCAGTTATTTCAGTATTTGCTCTTTCGCTACAGAAATTCGAAATATGGATCATTCTCAGACACGGTGTAGAAATATCATTAGGAACAAATTTCATCAGCATAATTTCATCAGCAATTACAGATGAGAAAATACTCAGGGAAAAAATTTTTTTGAAAATTTTTGTGTAACAATATGTACGTATTTCATTTGTTTTAGCCCACAATTTATCTTCCATTATACCTATTTGAGGGAGAAGGAAGGAATGTTAAGGATTTTGGAAATTCTAAACCAACTCTGCTTACTCATTCTTTCAGATGGAAAAAAAAAAAAAAAGAAGTGCTTTTCTCTGGATTTCTTTGTTAGACAGGATTAACACAATAGTACCCTGAGAAGTTTCACTAGCAGAGAGAAGGGTTGAATTTATAAGTGGGTATGGGTGGGTATTCTGTATTTGTTATAGCCTCACTTCTTGCTATGGGAGAAAAATCTAAGAAAAGTATCCTAGAATACTTAATTAAATAGTATGTTTTCTGTGTTTACTTTCTGTTTCTTTTCCCTTTAGCAAAGGAGAGATAGAAAATAGGAAGAAGGGAAATAACCAATATTGCCTGTTAATGATTATACCCTGCATGATGCATTGAAGAGTGCAGAAATATTGAAATAGTAAATTAGGATAAGAAAACATCTACCTCGTGTGCATGGATGACTGCATGACCATGTGATCCTGCAACATGTATGATCAGAAAAAGGAGAGATTTCACTCCATTTATGTATGATCTATCAAAATGTATAAATGCATTCTACTGTTATGGACAACAGATTAGAACAAATGTTTTTTTTAAAAAAAGAAAACATCTGTTTTGCAGATGAGGAAACCGAGGCTGCTGAGATTTATTGACTCATTACGTAGCTGGAACTTGAATCTGTGCTTGTTTCTTTGGTTTCCTGGTCTGCACTCCTAGCTTTGTGTAGTGATGTGGGAGTCAGAGCCAGATTGAGGAGAGAACTTTTGCACAATGAAACTCATCTGAATTTGAACAATTTCAAGTGGAGTAACAGCAGAAGCAATTGCACTTGGCAAATGGTCGTTGAAGAGAGGGAGCTGGACCCTTCCCTTACTTTGTTTTTTTTTTCTCTAGAGTAATATCAGGCCATATGCCATCAGCCATTTATGTATCCATCCTATGTTCGCCAAACTTCTCAGTCTATGTTGATTAACCTTGTTCGGCAAACAAGTCCAGAGAAGAACACTTTTTTTCCCACATGAAGGAATTGGACAGAATCAACAGGGTTGGTGCAGAATTCCCACAGCACTTAACATCACATCCTGCCCTAAAATAGGCACGACAGAAGGTGAACTTGGGAGTTTTAAGACACGTCACTCTTGGTGACACTGTTGTCTCCCACATTTGTCACATTTAATTTTCTCAGGAAACCTGATACAGCCTCTCCAAGACATTTGGTTTAAAATTAATTGGCAGTCAATGGCAGAGGGTAGAGTCACTTAAATTTGCTGAAGCAAGCACCTGGCATGTACCAGAGTTCATGTCAGATTGTTCTCAGACCACCAAGGGCAAAAATGTGTGCCCAGGGGGGCTGTGCTGACAACCCGTGTCTGAGGCCCTCATCAGGTCCTAATTATCTTGCAGTAAGTGGAGCCGCCATCTTGACTGGTTGTCCAGTTACCATTAGGCTGGGCCAGTGACCTTGGCAATTCTGATATTTATCTCTGTAGAAATGAGGTGTGAAACTTCAAGCCCTGCACAGGTGTTTCCAAATATTTTAAACCAGCAAAGTAGAAACAGCCTATAGGTCATTAAAACTAACTTTCAGTATATACCATAACCCCAGGCAGGACACACTCTTTGCAGGTATCTGTCTACCTGTGGGTCAGTGGCCCAGTGCCCCTTGCCATCTAATGTCACTCTAACGATATCATTTTTATTTTTAGCCTGAACATAACTGCAGATTAAATTAGGTGGGGAGTACTTTTTCTTGATAAGAAATAGTACTGGGTGTAAAATAACCATAGCCTCCTAGCCTCTCAGCCACCAACCTTATCTCCTGGATAAATAAGGGTTCTGCAATTATATTTTGAGATTTTCTAATAGTGAGATAAGCAAAAGGGTTTTCCCTGGACCCAGATTCAAAGGTTTGATTGTGAGATGTGATTCTAGGCCAAAGGAAGAGAAGAAAGAGGAAAGAGTAGGCAGACTCTCAGTAATGATCTAGCATTAAAAAAAAAAAAAAAAATAGTCATTTGCAAAGGAAGACTCCAAATAAGAAATAATCTCCCCCACACAGAACTTAAGCTTTGCACTTTATTTTTTCTGTTCCTAACAGCAGCTAACGTAGTACAAATTTTGCTGAATGTCAGATTGAGAGTTCCAGAAGGTTTATTTCTGCAGGAGATTAAGGTACAAATATTTCCAGATTAGTTTCAGGGTGGCAAGATCAACTCACAGCACGAGGCTTCTGTCATCCCCGAGATGCTTCTTGGCACTTTTTCTTCCCTCATAAATGAAGTGGTAAAATTGCCTCTTGAAGCAAATGGAAGGGACCAGGATGCTGTTGTGTTCTGTGTCCTGGGGGAGTGAGTGGCAGGTTTCCTGGGCTGGATAGCAGGTCAGGATTCAGGAAGGGCACTCAGTGTTCTCTGGGAACCTGTAGATTAGAAAACACCTGACTTTGCTTCCCCTGCGTGCATAATGGCCCTGTTAAGAAAGATTTCCACCTGTTCTGTTAGCTTTCCAGGGAGAATCATGCAATAGAGAGCACAATAGAAACCCTCAGCATTATCCCAGGTTAATATGCTGAAGGGTCACCATCACATGGTGCACGTGGACATGCTGTAGGATGCACCAAGATCGACCCTGACAATGTATTTGAGTCCCTGATGCTTTTTTGTCAGTGGCCAAAGATCAACAGCTGGCTGACTCCCCTTCGTTTGAAAAATAAAGGAGAATCAATTTTGACCTAAAAGGAGTAGAGTTCTAATGCTCTTGGAACTGTAATAAAGAGCTGAGCACCTAACCGTTTATTTGAAGAATGTCACTGGGTGAAGACAGAACCATTCACTTAATGTACTCAGATTCAGAACATTAAACCCAGAAGTAAATCATTTGGTAAACAAAGAATACAGTGTGCTGGAGAGACAGTCATGGTGGTCCAAGGGTATCAAGTGTTTCCATCTTAGTTCTGTATTCCATTTGGAAGAGTCTAGTTCACCTGGGGTTTGGAGCCTGAGAATGGGTAACAGTGACTAAAGACTGAGCTCTGGACTTTGCTCACCAATGTTACCACTTCAAAAGGGGTAGCAGGAAGCCCAAACTAGACAGGTATGTTGCTCCCATCACTAACACCCCATTTCCTTTTCCTCTCTATGAAGTTAGGAGTGGCAGGAGTTCTTGGACAGACAGAGTAAGAAAGTCCTTTGCCCTGTTCACGTGTGGTCCAAGACTGGGTCAATCAGAAAGGTATGCTTTCTCTTAGTTAATGCATCTTTTGCCCTTATACACAGAATATGTTAAAAGCTGGTTCAAGAGTTGTTTTGTCTACATGCATTAAGAAATATTATTGATTTCTGCAGAGTAGACATCTTTTTCAATCATGATCTAGCTTGTGTGGACTTAGAGACAAACTTCTCTCTGCTAGCATTTAACTTTGCATGTAGAGATATTTCTGTGTTTATCTATCTATCTATCTATCTATCTATCTATCTTTCTATCACTCTCATTCTTTTTTCCTCTAAGGACACACAGCGGAACCCTCATTAGTAATTTTTTGATCTAAAACTTTTCTTCACACAATAATTATATGTGTTTTACAAATTTATACTCACCTATGGAGAACCTGGTACCAACCCTGATACATTGAATCTTCCTCAGACCCTACTTGCCAATGCTCATGATTATTTTAGTCAGCTTGTCCATCACTGTGATCAAAAGACGTGATTAGAACAATTAGAGGAAGAAAAGTTAATTTGGGTGCATGGTTTCAGAGGTTCAGTCCATCCATGGCTGACTCCCCAGCTCTGGACCCAAGATGGGCAGAAGACCATGGCGGAAGGGTGTGGTGGAGGAAAGCAGCTCAGGACATGGCCATCAGGAAGCAGAGAGAGCTTTGCTCTCCAAAAACAAAATATAAACCCCAAAGACATGCCCCCAATGACATACTTTGTCCATCCACACCTTACCTGCCTACATGTGCCACCTAATTAAGCCATAGCAGAGGATTAATAAACTGATTAGGCTAAAGCATCCATAACCCAATCCTTTCACCTCCAAATTTCCTTGCATCGTCTCACACTCAAGCTTTTTGGTGGATGCCTCATATCTAAGCAGTAACACTGATGATCCCACAACTGCCCCTGGTATCCCCACTTTTACAATTATTCACTGGCCAAATCTGAGTGTGTTGGTAAATCCTAGGGACACACCCTTCAATGCCTTATTTCTCTTGGAGAGGATGGAAAAACGGTTATTTATATGCAGTAATAAGCATCCAAGTTTATTTCATGTAAACTGATGTCACCTCAAAAGTTGAAGAGAACATTGCATTCATCAAGAAAGCAGACCGGCCGGGCGCGGTGGCGCACGCCTGTTATCCCAGCAGCTTGGGAGGCTGAGTCAGGAGGATTGTGAGTTCAAAGCCAGCCTCAGCAACTTAGCGAGGCCCTAAGCAACTCAGTGAGACCCTGTCTCTAAATAAAATACAAAATAGGGCTGGGGATGTGACTCAGTGGCCGAGTGTCCCTGAGTTCAATCCCTGGTTCCAAAAAAAAAAAAAAAAGAAAGCAGACCTAGGGTTATTACTGATTTTCTCAATGTCCTTCTCATTTCCTACATGTCTTCTCTCTTACCTCCAGTTTGTGACTCCGTTCTTCCCTGGGCATACCTCAAATTCACTGTGAAAGATTTAGTGAAGAGTAACTGATATTGCATGAACTCGCTAAATAGTCAATAAAAGTTGACCACTCTCTTCACCATATCCAATGCTTTTGCAATTCTCTGGAATTAAGGATTTGTTTTGTTTTTTGTTTGCTTTGGTTATTAATAGAATCCCTCATTTGCAACCTACATATTGTTGTCCTCTTAGAGAAATAGTAACACATCAAAGAGGAAGTGAAAACAGGCCAAGATGGATGCTTAGAATATCTCACTACCTGAGTCAGTACTTAGAAATAGGTACCTTCCCTTCTGACCAAGGAGACAAAACTACTTGTCTTCACTGGCTAATCAATCAATCAATGAGAAATTATTTTCCCAGAAAATTGAAGGTGAACCTACTTAAGATGAACTAACTCATAAGTGAGACCAGAGTTGAGGGGCACCAAGTCCACTTACGGGTTCATATATCTAGGCCGCCATCGGTTAAGATTCATGGTCCTTTCAAGAACATAAAAAATGAATACTCAGGTGATGTTGTAGACACCAATAAAATAGTATTTTGGAAATGCTGCAGATCAGGGAAAATTCTAAAGGGCTCACAGAACAATTCCAGTTGTTTTGGCTTTTTAAAATGAGGTTTAGGTAGAGGGGAGTGAAGGGAGGGGTATGGGGTGGGAAGGATCATAGAATGAATTAGACATATTACCTTATGTGCATGTGTGACTGCATGACCGATGTGACTCCACATCATGTGCAACCAGAAGAATGAGAAGTTGTGCTCCACTTATGTATGATGTGTCAAAATGCATTCTGCGGTCTGGTGTAACTAAATAGAACAAATATTTTAAGTATGGGGTTAAGGGATAAATTCTGGGACTGGGGCGGGTAGCTCAGTGGTTGGACCTAGGTACAATCCCCAGGAACTGGGGAATGGAAAACGGAAAGAACAAATTGTGAAAAAATATGGAGATCATAATTTACTTGGTCTCCAGAATCTAACATCTGCCATTGTCAATTAGCAAACGTAAGTTTAATATGTATACTATTATGCCCTATTGTATCCAGGGCACACTCCTGAGCATGTTGTGTTAGATTTCAGCATTCTAAACAATTTGGGTTCTACCTAATCTCAAAGAGCTTAGATTTAAAAAAGGAATTGAGCCAGGCACTGTGGCACATGGCTGTATTCCCAGTGGTTGGGAGGCTGAGGCAGGAGGATCCAGCAAAAGCGAGGCTCTAGGCAACTCAGTGAGACCCTGTCTCTAAATAAAATGCAAAAAAGGGTTGGAGATGTGACTCAGTGGTTAAGCACCCCTGGGTTCAATCCCTGGTACTGAAAGAAAGAAAAGAAGAG
Organism: Glaucomys volans; assembly: GCA_020662805.1. Classification (NCBI taxonomy): domain Eukaryota; kingdom Metazoa; phylum Chordata; class Mammalia; order Rodentia; family Sciuridae; genus Glaucomys; species Glaucomys volans. The sequence goes on along the minus strand of JAJEJO010003466.1, from coordinate 3,687 downwards.
AGGAATTGGCACACAATTATAATACAAGTTCAAACCTGTAAGCAGGAAACAGATAGTTGAAGGCACTGTATCATTCAGAGTGGAAGTGTTAACTTGGACTCATAGAGTTCAAGAGAAGTTATCTATTTGGAAGAACTAGGGCTGCAGAATGTCATTTTAAAAGCTGTCACAAAGAAAAAAGAGCCATCAAAGCATACAAGGCAGGCAGTATAAAATGCAGCCATCTCATGCATGAGGAGAATCCATTGGACTGGAGCAAGTTGTGTGCCATTGAGATCGGGAGATGTGGCCGGAAATGTTATTTGGAATTTGCTCAGAGATGGTCTCACACAGAATGCAAAGTGCTGGGCTATGGTGGAGAGGTGACCTCTGGGGACTGGAGTTTCAGTCTGTCCCTGCCTCTCACTCGGTGTGAGTTCTTGAGAATCACTTGACCTCTCAGGATGTACACTTCTCACCTGCAAAACAATGGCACCCAGTGTGGGACCAGTGTGTCCGTTCACAGTGATCCCTTATAGCAAGTTTCTCTTCCTGGTTTGGGGGAGATCACCCAGTGATATGGCTGAATACCAGGATCTAACAGCTGACTCGAGTTTAGGAACCACATTTTATAAAACTCTTATGTCTCTAAAGAGAAGAATACAAAGTCACTTGTTTGAGGCTCCCGTTGGAGGAGATACCAGGGACAGGACAATCTCATGGGACTAGATGCGTATATCGCAGCTCACACTCACTCTGGGCCAAGGCAGACTATATTTTCTCTCTCCCCCTCTGCTTTGGTTTGCTTTGCTTCTTTTTTCACAACACATGTAGCTGAATCCATCTGAGTTAGTATTTTTGATGCATTTTGGAAGTTCATTCCAAGAACAAGAACTTGGAAACCAATGTTCTTTGTTTTGAAACGCTGGCCCCGGGGTCCCCTTTAAATAACTAGGAAAAGCCTCACATCAACTTTGGCTTCTAAAAGGAGCCTAAAGGCCTGTAATAGTTTTTGCCAGGGGATCAGACATCAAATCAGATAGTTACCAGTACACAGAGAAGAAGAGACCACAGGCAAAAACACAGCAGCAATATTTGTCAGATGTTGTTTGGGAGATGGATGCTCAAAAAGATGAAGGAGAGGATAAAGTGAAAAACAAGATATCAGATTCATTCTGCTGAATTATAGAAATAGAAAAAACCCTTACTTGTGCAGACATACATCACAAGAAGTTACCATTAGTGGAGATACTTCTTACCACTTCGCTGTTTTCTACTAAACTGATGACCAAACATTGATTCTGGCAATTTAGAAAGTAATCTTGCATGTGTCCTGAACCAAAGCCGGAGTTGAGTTAATTTAATTGAATGGATTAACATGTGAAGAAACAACAACGAAAATCCTCATTTCTCCTGAGAATTAGAGCTGTGTGTTTTCTTTACCTATCAAACTGGAATAAAAAAAGTCAGTTCATCTTAAAATTCTATATGTTGTACATGAATTGATGTCTCACTTAGAGCAATCTATATCACAAACCTTGTTCAACTCTATTCTTGTGTGAGCAAAATTAATCTTTAAGTCGAAGTACTTTAGGGACATTAGGACGCCAGTGTGAATTCTTTCAAATAATCAAATAAAGTTTCACTTGTCTTCACTAACATTTCCTGAATGATTACTGCTCTAATGAAGTGTCTATCCATCAGGTATTTGGGGTATTAGTTTCAGCATCCTTTGCAGTAGATGGGTTTATATTTGTAAGGTGTAACTTTTTGCTGAGAGTATCTATTAATTAGTTTCTAATTGGGATTTAAAGCAGAAAAATCTCAACATATTTTGCTTAGTTCACACTTTGGTTCAGGAAACACCCCTGGTCACCTCCATGTGTGAGAAAAGTGTGACATATTCTCCAGTTCTGGGCATTATTTTATCCAGTATGACACCTGAGTAGTGAGTCCAACTGATAGAGATTAGATACACTGACCACACTCAGAGACTTTTAAAATTAAAGAACAAAATATTATTGTAAGTGAGGAATCAGCAAACTTCTTCTGCCAATGGCTAGGTAGTCAATGGTTTTTTAATTGAAAGACCACATGATCTTGGTCCCACTGTTCATCACTTCCATTGTGTCACAAAAGCAGTCATACGTGCTACCTAAATGAGCAGGCATGGCTACCTCCCAGTGTTGTTTGCAAAAACAGATAATGGACTTGGGTATCTGTGTTATTTGACCTGAAATTTGTAAGGAATTTGTCCAAATCCCATTGTAAGTGACTTGATCCTTAAGTCATACTTTACCAGTCTTTGTTGTAAGCTGAAGACATGACCCCAAGTGAATTCTGAGATCTTTGTCCCAGAAGGTGGTCATGGATGAAAGTGAACTTCTGGTCAAGTACATCTGGTAAATACCTTGCAGAACACCCCTCCTCTTAGATACTGAAAGTCTGTATTATCTCAATAAAGGCTCTCAGAGTCTTACAGGAAGGCCATCTATCTACCTAGATTGACAATTTCCCAAGAGGTGTAACCTTGAAGTTCTTATCATATTAGTTTTTCAACATATTTAGGTATCTGTGATTTAGAAAAAAAAATTCCAATGTGATAAGTTGACTATTAATATAGATTATCTCCATACCTTTATTGAAACTAGTTTAGATTCCAGAATCAACTCATACACTCTTGTCCTCAAAGGTAGCTGGAGAAAATACTCATCTTCTCACACGGTCGGTTCTGAAGGTTTCAAGTGCTTTCCCAAGTCCTAACCATATGAGTTCCTGCAGTCCTTTTGAGCTGTGGGACATATTCTGCTTCTTCCTCAATAATGAATGCATCCGGGTTTAAAGTAGTTCAACATATATTGACTGTACATACTTTCCAATGTCCTGATGAATGAGAACTACGTTGTCTATCGCTGCAGGGTATTTGTAATAGCAAAGGGGAGAAAGATACCAGTTGCTATACTGTAAGATAAGTGCTCTAATAAAGGAAATTGGGATGCTGTCAAACCTACTTGTACACATTAGAAGGTTAGAGAAAGCTTCCTGCAGACGTTAATCTAAGTCACACATTTGGAGCTGGGCACAGAGGGGAAGAGATAGGTAAGCAGCTGGAACAGAGGTGAGGAGACAAGATGAGCAGGTATATCCACAGAATGCAAAGTAAGACTATGAGCTAGACTTGTAGTGCAGAGATGGGTGCTAGGTGCAGAAGGAGGGACTTTCCTGGCTTTGTAAAAGTTTGTCAAGCAAGTTGAAATTAGGAGGGAGTGACGGTGAGATTTAAACTCGGTCACTGTACCTGGAGGTTGAGCAATGGATTGGACGGGCGCTTCGTGGTTCAGATCAGGGACTCTGCTCATAGGGAGTTTTCCCAGGAACCCTATCATTGGTGACTCCAGGCGCCTCCTTCAGACAGGTGGGAAGCCTCCTTGGTTATGATAAGGAATCAAGAGTCAGGTAATATGTTTTCCCCAGAACCATCTGCTTGTTCTCACAAACATTGAACTGCCTTTTCATTTGAGGGTATTGGAAACGTTGTAAAGAGGGAATAACAAAAACGGGTTCCTTTTTTTTTTCTAACTCAAAAGGAGGCTTTATTATGTATTTATAGTTCAACAAAAATTGGCACCAGGAGGCTAGCCTGGTGGTTACGTGTGAAGGAGATGATTGACCACTTTGCAGGCAGACCTGGGAATTTTGCTTGGCAAC